>VXCM01001834.1:0-88130 GCA_014773175.1 Lucifuga dentata
CCTCCAAGTGTTGAAGACTCAGATGGAGTGCAGAGGAAATGGCGTCCTCTGTGGAGCGGTTCGGGTACTACTAATGAAGCGCCGAGTCCGTCTCCACAACCTTCTCCTCTTCGTTCTTACGCTCTGAAACTCTCCGGCCTTTTCCTCAGCATGCTGCAGCCAATTTGCCTCTGAGCTCTTCCCAAAGTGTATTTCTCAGCATTTTCTCTCCCCTATCTCCCTAAATCTTAATGGCTTTTGTCACACTGTGACACGCTTGCTAAGCTCCAGAGAGGAATGATGGCTGACCTTGGCTGCAGCCAGACGGAGGGAGGGAAGCTGGAAGCGAGTGAGCGGCGGAGGAGTCGGAGGAGTCGTTTGTTGTGGCAGGTAGAGACACGTCTTGAATGGTGTTAGGTTAATCAGGTCAGCTCAGAACACACAAAAAGATTCAATTGTAGCCACAACAGCACGTATACACACTCACAGGTGTGTTGAGAAATCAATGAAAAGCAGAAGAAGACCTCTTATAAATCTTTAAGCATCATTCTAAAGATTAATCATGTCAACTCTTTTAGAGTATTCATCTCCTGCATCTGTAGGTCAAAATGTTTTATCCTGCTCAGTTAGCATCATCTTAGCCACAGATCGGTAGAAGCTCAACATCTACATCTGGGTTAAACTTACACTTGTAGAAAACACACGCCTTTATTATGTCATTAAGATGTTGACAAATGTCCGATGGAAAGTGAAAAAGGATCTTGGCTTGGATCGACCTCAAAATCTAATCTTTCTTTTTATCTTCTTTCCTTTTTGTGTCATGAACAACAAATAAATGGATTCTAACCAGCAGCAAGGTGTGTGTTTGTGTTATAAATCTGGTTCTAATTTAGTATAGATTTGCTGTATTTGTTTTAAAAATGACAATATTTTTTCATGGACAGAAACGAGAAATTACTGGCAGAAATTAAGATTCCAGCCTAAAGATGAGACCAGATAAGGTGTCAGGATGCACATTTTTTGCAGCGTGGACCCGCCGGGTTAAAAATAGAACTGAAACACCTCGGTGCCACTCTACAGCCCGATGTTAAAGATGACCTGGCAGAAAGCCGCTGGCTAAACCAATCAGACGCAGCCAGCTGTGTCACAGGCAGGCGCCATGGTTACCTGGCTGCCACGACAACAGGAGTCAACACGTCCTGTCAGGCGATGATGGATGAGGTACATTTAAAAAAAAACAAAAAAGCAACAATATACAACTATAAATGCACACACACATCATGCAAACACATGGCTGGGGGATGCATGCACGCACGCACACACACACACACACACACACACTGGCGCATAGGCCCACAGTGAGTATCACCACAACAGGAGTGCAAATGGTTGCTGGAGAGCTGCCATGTAGCATCTGGGATTCAAGCTTTTTTTTTTTTTTTTTTTTTTTTTTTTTTTTTTTTTTTTTTTTTTTTTTTTTNTTTTTTTTTTTTTTTTTTTTTTTTTTTTTTTTTTACAGAAAGAGAGAAAAGAGCCTCAGCAGCTTAAACGGCAGGAAATCAACAAAATGAGAGAGAGAGGAGAAAATAGAGGGATGATGACTGCGATGAAAAGACAGATAATAGAGAATCTGTGCCATCTACAATGCAACTCTCATCTCTTTTACAGACCAAAGTGAAACCGTCTCCAAAGCTCATAGCTTGACATGTAATTAAAAAGCCAATTTCATAATCAATACCAGCTGTCTGATTAACATCATCCCACGTCAAAAAGATTTTCGAGATTACAGCAATCATCTGCAGCTTTTTCCTAGAGAGACGATCTGCTTTCTGCTGCTAGCTGAAGCCTCACGGTGAAGCCTTCATTCTTGGGCAGACACCGTAACCGCAAAATGATCAACGACTGAGCGATCGGATGGATTCCTGAAATGTTATTAGTTTTTTTAAAGCTTTCTACCAGTTTGAGAAGTCACACAAGCCGATTCCTGGACGTCAAAATTCCTGGTGAAGACACCTGAATGCATCTGCTGGCATTAGCGTTCTGTGGATGCAGCCATATTGTTATGAATGGACACACAAAACACCTTTACAATCTCAACATGACACCAAACTCAATAAAACAAGAATCTGGTGAAGTATCATGAAGAAAAACCAGAATACTGTCAGAGTAAAAGCTTAATTCAGCCAATATAAATCAAAATAACATTCCTACATCTCCCAAAATCCACTTTTCCAACTCCTGTGTTTTTAATCAGATGTTCTCGCAGAACTTTACGGCTTTCAGTTTCACAATCGGAGTCATTCCAGAAGCACGATCTGCAGAAAAGGCTGTGTTTGACTTCAGAAAGAGACGTTTTCAAACACGTGGCACCAATCTGAGAGACGATCCAACGCAGAGATCACACGGCCCATCCTCAATGTCACGTCAGGAGGGGACTCCACAGAGGGATGCAGAGAGAAAATGGAGGGGAGTGATGGAGGGGGAGAGAGAGAGAGAGAGAGAGAGAGAGAGAGAGAGAGAAAGAGAGAGAGAGAGAGGAAGTAAAAGGAAAATGGATGGAGGCAGAAGAAAAAGAGAAGCAGGAGGATAAAGGGATAAAGTGAAGTTGAAGAGCCAAGGATGGAGCAGACGAAGAGGAGATGTGCATTTATGTAAGAGAGAGTGTGTGTGTGTGTGTGTGTGTGTGTGAGCTTATAGACAGCAGGCACAGTAAATCAAAGCTCCGTGCTCCTCTCTTCCAGTTGCACTTAGCTAATGAAAAGCATCACGGCTCTACCTCAACCACGACCCCACTTACAGCCGAGACGTGTGTGTGTGTGTGTGTGTGTGTGTGTGTGTGTGTGTGTGTATGTGAGGGGGGTTCTGAAAGCTGAAAGGCACCGCTCTGTCCTTCCTCACAGGGACAATGCATAAACACAAATTAGTCCGGGAAGATAAACGATCAGAAACCATAAACCTTAGAGTCAGGCTGCATGTGAACGGAAACGGACATGATGTCAAACACGCATGAAACCATGACAACAATGCATCCAGGTGCATTAAAACTTCATAGTTGAGTCTGAGGTTGGGATTTGACATTCGTTTTGCCTCAGTTTGTGCACATATTTATGCAAGCATCGCTGCTCACCTATTGCTTGTGTACTTACATCAACCTGGACGATTTAATACTCTCTCCACTAGGGAACGTCATCAGGGCCAAAACGTCGCTCTTGTTCTTAAAACTACTTCCTGTTCTGCTCAGCAGGGTAAACAAAGATGGCTACAACGGACTAGCTGGTGAAGAAAGTCAAGAAAGAAAAAGATATTTTGCTGAGGAGTTTGTGAAAATCAAAAGGAAAGTCAATTTTGGACTTAAATTCAGGTTCATTTATTATATCGTTGACATTCTGCCCCTAGTGGCCAAATCAGCCCACAGCTATCTGATTGGTTTAAATAATATGGCCTGTATGCATCTCAAAAATGATCCAAAGCTGCTCCAATTGCCTTATCTAAGCTGTAATCTGGATTCCTCAGCAAAAAATTGTCCGAAACAATAAATTCTGCGGCGTCCCTGAAAATGCAGCACACCCAGCCATACAAACGTCACTCTCACACACACACAGATCTCCCACGCTCACACTCTTGCACCATATGCACCATGTCAAGCCTCAAAGGGTAAATATTTGTAGTGTGGACGTCCTGCTTATGCCAGATACTTTGAGCTGCTACATGTGATTCTTGCGTGTAGCCTGCAGTCTATAACACAGGCTACATGCAAGAATCACGTGTGAAAAGTGGAGGATAATACACACACATACACATGTATACACACACTCTTATTTCTTTCCCAGATGTATGGCCAACATGCAGTGGCCTCATCTCATGCTAAACTCCACATGTGTTTCCATTTAAGCCTGACTGCAGCAAAGTCTTTCTGCAGGAATTGGGAAAAAACGGCTAAAACAACAAAGACATTGGAATAAAGACGCTCAGTATCGTTTTGCATAATGATATAATCTGACAATCCTCGTAGTCCATTAATCGCAGCAGCGGAAAGTCCCCTGATGTGCAATAACCATGTCCCAGACACAATCTAGAAACTTATATCGTCCTGTAGAGATGGAAGTTAGAATATGATGGAGTCTGAAAACATTTTTATTTCAATTGAGATGATTTTTATGCTTATTTGTTCACCAAAGGGAAGGCTTTCTACCCTCGTTGGACTTGTGAAACCCTGTAAAAACACACTGCATGAGCTCAAACATCCATGGTGATGAGTAAAGACTGAGGCTCAGAGCGGAATGACAGACTGAACGACGAAGGGAAAGATCTGGTGAACAAAGAGAGTCACGAAACAGCTGAAACGTCTGGACCGTGGTGCTGCTTCGAATGCGGCAGGCGCAGGAACGAGGGCGCAGAAAGAAGTCCTGCCCCCACGAGATGAAAACGCAGAGCCACACCTGCTTTCAATTTCCACCAAATTGAAATTCTGTCGGGAACAATGGGCGCCTCTGTGAGGAGAGAGCGGCAGAGAACGAGACAGAACAGAACCAGGACGACGGTGAAAATTATTTGTTCTAAGAGTGACAAAACATAGGACATGCAGAAAGAAAAAAAGACAATAAAGACAATAAAGCAAAGACATTACATCAACATGAATGCATGAGACAAATAATGTCCTTTATGCACAATAATTGGGAGAATTACAAAAGATTTCTCCACTAAAAATGATTTTTTTCTTGCATTTTTTTCACCAGATTTATGGGAATTGACGAGATTTATCTCTGCAATGTATTTGCAATGTATGCTTTTAACGTCATTTTTAGCATATTTTCATGTGTTTTTTTTAAGCTTTTAAATGTAATTTTAATCTCATATATATCTTTGTAAAGCATTATGAATTGCCCTTGTGTCTGAATTGTGCAATTATAAATAAATTTCTTTGCCTTTTGCCTTAATAATAATGATACCTATAGTCATAATATGGCTGTATGACAATCATCGCAATGCAGTCAAAATACATAGCATAGCGTAGCATAGCATAACATAGCACAGCATAGTATAGCATAGCACAGTACAGCATAGCATAACATAGCACAGCATAGTATAGCATAGCACAGTACAGCATAGCATAGCGTAGCATAACATAGCACAGCATAGTATAGCATAGCATAGCATAACATAGCATAGCGTAGCAAAATAGAGTAAAACTAGGACAGAAAAACCAACATCGCTTCATCTTCCTCATTACCATGAGTGCTGCCATAGCAACAAAAGGATGCCACGCTGCTTTATGATGATTATCAGCACAGCTGGAAATATGTCTAAATGTAAGATTTAACAGCAAAATTAAATTATTCCTCATTTTTTTCAGGGATGCCACGAATTCCCTTAAAAGGATCGTGGGACTTGTGAGATGTCAACATGAAGGACAGCACGAATCATCAGAATTTTTAAGATTTAACGGCATGAAACCAACACGTTTGGCTTTCTGGGTTCATATATGGTGGAGAGGAACATAGATATGAGTCCAGGATGTTTTATTTATGGCAGCGAACACAGCTGATCCCAGCGGGCTGACACTGTGGGCCGGCTGCCAGATTGTAGTGGATCCCTCCTCCAGCAACAGCAAGCTGAGAAACGTGTGTGTGTGTGTGTGTGCATCACCACCTTTCTGCTTATGTTTGTATATTTACAAGATTATATATGTGAAATGGGTCAGCTGCATCTTTGATATGATACATACGTACATAGTGCATGTATGTATGTGTGTGTGTGTGATCTGATCAATAACAGGTGCACACAGAGAAAGACACAAAGATCAATGAGCTGTGATCACGAAGTCTCAGCTGCTTATGATCATTAGTCACCTACTAATGAACTTAGAATGCCATGTTTGCTAATGAAAACACACACACACACAAACAGTCATGCATTTGGACACATGCACACACACCAACCCCCCACTCCTATACAAACCCAGCTTTGACATGCAGGTAGTGTGGGTGATTATCTTGCCAAGAGAGTTACATGTTAACACACACGTCATAAATTCATGTGTGCATGCATGTGTGTGTAACATATATTGTACTTGCATGCTCCAATATCTCTCTATTATCCCTTATATTACTCTTCCTCGTCTTGCTAACTTGCATGTACGCACACATATGGAGAGACACAAGCCTACCTAGTGTTGTCCTGCAAAAAATACTCCAAAATGGAAATATAAAGCAGCAATGTAAAGTATAGGCCTGGTCGTCCTGCAGAACAGAACAAACAGCAGAATAAATGAGCTGAAGTGGGGCAGACATCAGAACCAGAGTCAGGTACGAGAAGCAGGGCAGCGTCGAGCACGGAGCCCCAGGGAAGTGACTGAAGCTGGGTCACGAGCCGGCCGGCGGCCCTCANTCGAGCACGGAGCCCCAGGGAAGTGACTGAAGCTGGGTCACGAGCCGGCCGGCGGCCCTCAGAGAGGAGCCGTCCACTCACATCCGATATACATCATCTGCTCACACACACAAAAACTGTTTGTTTAGCCAATATGATGGCTACAGGGAGTGCAATTTCCAAGGAACACACACGCACACATGCGTGTGCACATGCAGAAAACTAGAGCATGCAGAAGAGGTCTGGCTACTGACTGGCAGGATGTGAGGTCCCTTTAGAGGCTGCTGACCAAAATTAGGCCTGAGTTCAGTTTCATGTCATTTGCTTGAGTTGGAGATAGCAGCAGCATCATCATCATCATCATCATCATCATCGTGGTACATACTCTTTTCCAAGCCGATATCCTCACAACAGCACAGGAGAATAGAGTTTGGACAGCACTTATTACAGAAGGTCACGACCTCAAAAGCTGATAAGCCACATGACAACATTTGACTCTTCCTATTGGTCAGAGCTCCAGAGAATTGCCTGGTAATTGGGATTTACTCTCAAGAAAGCGATGGTTCTCTAATTACCTTCAAAAAAAAAAAAAAAAAAAAAAATTACTTTTCCTTAAATAAAATAATGAGGATGAAGATGATGGTGTTATGATGACGATGCTGTAGAAATTATTTGGTACAAAGACGCTGAAGAATCTCCTTATTCAACAAGAGTAATCACGAACCTGGGAAATGACTGACACACACACACACACACACACACACACTCGTATAGAGGTGACACACACAAGGAGGCGTGGCAGCTTGGAACGCCAATCAAAGCCTGATTGATTTTCAGAGCTCTCTGGGGATTTTGTTGAGTCAATAACAGACTCTGTTAGACATCTGAAGACATGATGGATCTATCATACGTCTGGTCCCTGCTGATTTAAAGTACAGAACAGAGCAGAACGCTGCCAAGCTTCCTGTTGTACCTGTTATAGGAAAAACAAATCTAAAACGTGAGGGAAGAAATTCTAACAGAAAATAGAAGAACTTAAAAAAATTATTAATGTAGAAAAAAATGATTGATTCTGGAAAAATTAAAAAAAAAATTCCATCAGGAAAACTTGAAAAACTGCATTTTCTCCTGTTGAATATGACGCATCATGTGATCAAATCCGCTTTGATAACAAGCATTATTGCTGGACCAAACCGGATTAGACTGAATATAATTCGGATCAACCTAACTCAGGTCCTAGCTGAGTCTCGTGGGTCCATCCATCCAGACCTCTACTTCCGGGTCTGAACACGCTTTGTGCTCACGGCTGGAGCACGCTGAGAACATCCACGCATCAGGCTGAGCGTGTTATTCCTCAGCACGCTGTAGAGCAGTAATGAGCTGACAGAGTCGTTTGGTCAGTGCTGTAGCTGCTCCCGTCAGCGTGTCAAATCTAATATTCCCTCTCAGTGCGTGGGGTTGATAAATTATTAATCGCATGTATTTGAGGAGCTTTCTTAGAACCCACTCCTGGCAAGTCACTCACCCTCTGCTGCTGCCCCTCCTCTTTTTATCAATCATCTCCCCATCTAACACCTCCTAACACCAAATTGTCTTCTCTGCTCTTACAATGTGACGTTTTGTGGTCCATCTGAAGGATAATGTTGGATTTGCATGAGCATGACATCTCAGTGACTTCCTCTGCAAATAAGCGTGGGAGTTTTTTTTTTCCCCCTTCAACCATCTAAATGGCTCACTCCACTGCGAACGATGTAAAAGTAGGGCAGATGCTTCATGTAACACTTGGGTGCGATCATTGTGTAGTGTGTGTGCGTTATATTGCAAAAAAGCAATAAATCCAGCAGCTAGGTGCATCAAAACCTGCGATATGGTAACATGTTAACATGCAAATGGTGCTTTGTTTGATAGATTACGAACACATGCACACACAGGAAATCCTCAGGCATGCTCCCCCACCCGAATATAGCAATGAAGGGAAAGGAGGGGCTAACCTTCATTGCGATATGGCAATGAAGGTTTCTCAAACACATGCATGTCCAGGACCACATGGGTATGCGTGACTTTTTCCTCCCCAACCCAGACGGTCCTGATGCTGCGTGGAAAGCCCCTGTTCCTGACACACCACCCAGTCCTAGATAGGAGGGAAGCGAGCAGCAGCAGATTAAATTATACAGGAGAAACCAGAAATAGCTCTGGTGCTCAGGCCGCACGGACTTGCAAGAACACGCCGATGTGAGTCGCCATGGAGCAGTCGACTAGATTAGCCCTGCTCCGATCTCAAAACGGAGTCAACGGCTGCAGAGTCGTCCGTGGTTTAAAGCTACTCAAGGAAAGCCATGCACACTTGATGGGATGCAGTTTAGCAGACAAACCAACCTGATGTTCGTTAAATAAATGGTCAAATACTTGCGTCATTCAATCAAATCCTTAAATCCCCCAAAATTTAACACCAATAAGAGTCAGAGGAACAGTGGTGCTGCTGTTTTGTGGTTTCAAAAGAAGCTTTGACCATGATGTTCACCTCTTTACCCTTCACACATGAACACACTGACACCAGCATGACCTCTGCTCTCATAATATGACCCACAGATCACGTTATGAGAGCACATTTGATCATTTTTAATTATTTTGGATTCAGGCATTCCCCCAATTCAGACTTACACATCATCAGCTGTGATTTCTTACCCAAAACATGCAGGACAGGCAGACCCAGGTCCTGGCCCGCCCTGACAGAGCAGAGGGCAGAGACAGGGACACGGAGGGCATCCTGAAAAAGTGCCGTTGGAGCTCGGGCTTATGGCAGAAATCTACAGTATTCCCAGAAAATCCCAGCAATTCCACACGGGTTTTGGCGACGTAAATCCATTGCAGATGTGCGAGGTGCAGCGAGGGCGGAGAAGAGAGTGCTGCTCTCCTTCTTTCTCTCTGATGGCCTTAGTCAGACTCCTCATCCAAACTCCCTCCCTCTCTCTCTCGCTTGCTCTCTCTCTCTCTCTCTCTCTCTGTCCCTCTGGAAGTATGGTAACTTTATTCCGTGGAGGAAAGGGGGAGGTGAGACCCTACTTTTATTTTACCCCCTCCCAAAACTGCCCTCTCCTCAAATGATCCTTGTTAGCCCCTCCTTTCCCTGCACTTTTCTCGTTCTCTTTACCCCCCCAGCATTGGCTTCCACTCTCTCGTCCCTCACACACACACACACACACACACACACACACACACACACACACACACACACACTCTATTCATTGACCACCACCCTCCACTCCCTCGGCTTCCCTTCCCTTGCATACCTCACCTCTCTTTCCCTCCATCTCTGCTTCCCTCTTTCTGCAGTAAACTCGCTCATGTCTGCACTGATGTCACTTCAGTTTTTCATCTCCTCCTCTTCCAAATATCTGCAGGACATCAACGTGGCCGGACAAACTTAACAGGAACTTGGCAGGAACGCATTAAAAATACTCTAATGGTAATGAGGATGCATACTGTATATATACAGATGCACGTGCAGCCTCACACACACACACTCAAAGCAAGGCCATGTGCACACATGCACACAATCAAGAACATGTGGTAACATGCGCATTCCTTTTTCTTTTTTTTTGCAGCCTTGGTGTCTTCCTTTGTTTCTAGAACAAAAGTGCCATACAATTCTTCTTCTTCTTCTTTTCTTCTTCTTCTCTTAATTCTCTACCTGTGTCTCACCTGAATGCTGAATTTCAAAGATTACATAAAATGACTGAATTTAAAGATGCTGCCTATTGAGTTTTTTTAAAAAATGCCAATATTCTTTAATACATCCCAAAAGACTCAGGTTATTGTGAATGTAAAAAGTGAGACCAGGAAAAGTTCCGGATACAGTGACTGGATCCACGCAGCCTAAAGCTCGGCTGGTTTAGGAATCCATGTCAGCTACAAAGCAGCTTTTGAGCCTTGACGCGCCCTGAAAACTGATGCAGGACCAGTTTTCCCGCCTTCTTTGCTAAGATTTTCTGTCCTGTTTGTATTCTGCAGTGTGTAAGTGCATGCATGAACGACATTTCTGCATGTATACGTCTATGTAAAGCATGGCACTGAATCAACATTATATCAACGGCGCCGGCACATTATATCACTCCACAACCAGATCCATAAAGGGCTAAGAGCCAATTCATTTTGAGGAAACACCCCGTATTGATCCCTGCTGCACTCCATCACTTCCACTGTAACACTTACCTCAATCCACAGGCCAACCTGACACATAATCCGTGTGTGTGTGTTTCTGTGTACTCTATTAATGTGATGTCAGCAAACAGACCATGCAAACACTGGGAAATGGCTCCTTGTTGAGATCTAGTCCTCTTTTTTTCAGAACTGGTTTTTAATGGATTTGGATCCTGAATTTGATATGAGAGACACTCGTTCTCTGCAGCCAACTGGTCTAAACTGGGTTGGTAGCAGCCTCTAGTGGCCTCCAACCAACCCAGGCACTCTGTAGATGGATGCATGTCAACAGTCGTGCAGTGGCTGTGCGTGCGTATGCATCCTTCATGTAGCTTTGCTCTCACTGCATGCAGCCAAAAGAGATGTTTATGTGATACTTCACTCCCTGCATTGATTTTGGGGCCAAACCCTCCTGGTATTGGGAGTGGTGTCTTTTCTCAGCGCAACATTTTTGCACGGTGAGGTCAGGTTCTTATTCCCTGATTCCCAGTGCAACATGCTGGAGCTCAGCGAAAGCACACACACACACACACACACACACACAGTTTCCAACAGAACTGTAGTCTTGTCAGGGTGGAAAAGCCTTAAAACCCAAAATGACTAAAGTTCCCTGCACCTGAAACTCTGACATACATTCAATCTGTACTTTATATGTTAGAAGAAGAAGAAGAAGAAGAAGAAGAAGAAGAAGAAGAAGAAGAAGAAGAGAGGAAAGAAGAAATGGGAGAAATGTGGAATAGGAGACAGGAAGGAGCATAAATGAGGAAGAAAAAGGGTTATTTGAATCGTTCTCGCTCTCTTTTCTGCTCCATCACATTAAAGCTTTAATGTTAGAATAACAAAGCATCCATCATGCTGAAGGCCGGCCTGAATACAGCCAAGCTTTGAGGGTGAAAGTCTGCAACTCTCAAAATAACGGCAGAGAATAAAAAGCGATTTATGGACAGGTTTCCCATCATCCTCTTCTCTTTTGGCTGTCCACAGTACTGCCCGACATCCATTTACTGCCCACAGGGACATTAGTTAAATGAATAGAGAGGCGAGTAAATGCCAAATATCCAGGGAAGAGGAGAGGAAAGGAAATAAAGAAGGAAATGAAGAGGAGAGGAGTGAAAGGAAGAGGAGAGGAGAGGAAAAGGAATGAGGAGAGAGTAAATAAGGGAGGAAGGGGAAATGAAAAAGAAAGAGGAGAGACAGAGAATGAAATGAAAGGGAAGAAAAAAGAGGAGTGTTATCTCTCCTGTACATGACAGTAACACTCATGGATGACAACACAACACGTTCACATAATCACCCCTCCGCCTCTCTCTGCACACATGCCAACAATATTCCCAGCCCATCTCCTGGAGAACGCCGGTCTATCGTGAGGGGACACTGTGAGCCGGGTTGCCATGGAAACTGAACACCTCACAGCGGTCCTTGGAGGCAGACACCGAGCCTTACCTCTCCACTTTCACCTCCCAGTCTAACATGTGAGGAGCTGCGGCGCTGCTGCAGCTGGAGCCGCCGAGCGCTAATGTGCTGAATGCTCATAACCGACGCTGTAAAAAATGTCCTGATGAGGCTTTCATCTGTCTGAGCCTTCAAATCCTCATGTCTTTGAACAAGAGGAAATCATTCCCTGGACTGTTTTAGGATCAAGTATTTACACTAGTAGAGTGATCTGCCACAGGAAATTAAATTATTATTATTATATATTATTATTATTTTAAACTAGTTCAACTATATGTGGCCCCGTAAGTATTATATAGATTCCATGTTTTCATATTCATTTATAGGTCTATTTAATAACATTTGCAATGCTTTTAAATGCAAAAAAAAAAAAAAAAAAANAAAAAAAAAAAATATATATATATATATATATATATCACTGATGTATTTCTGATCTCTTTCATGCACAGAGTGAAAACAGGCTGTTGTTGGTGCTGCCATCTGGTTTGAATTTATTTTATTTATTGTCAAATGTGTTTAATTTTACTTTATTTTAGAATTATTTTATTATATTTTCAGATGTATTTATTCAAAATTTATTTTTAGAATTTGAATTTTAAATTTTGTTTTATTTTAAAAGATTTTAAAATTTCATTTTAGATTTTTGTGTTTTACAATTTATTTTATTTTATTTTATTTTTTTAACATTTAATTTAATTTTATTAGAATTTATTTTATTACAGATCTGTTCTGATTGGCCAGCTGCATCAAGCCTGAGCTGGCAACACGTATGGACTATGAAACACGGATGCTAACCAAATATTCATACTTAGTGGGTGTGTCTTAGTGGGCATGTAGGCAGATAAGCGTGTTACATGTTGATATCAACATGTGAAGAAGTAAAGACACAATTGAGAATGTATTCAAAAACTACTTAAAGCCTTTCATCTTTAGTCTAATGGCAGTTTGACATTTTGACCTGTGAACCTGTACACACAAATATGCTCAAAACTGCAGGAAGGTGATGAAGATGGTGAGGAAGAAGAAGAGTTGGGAGGTGTGGATGAAGGTTGGGTTCAATTCACAAAATAGTGCAGGAGCCTTCATTCACCACAGCGACGTACTGAGAGGATTCAGAGGATTGCAGAATTGAAAGGATATCGTTGGGAACAGAAAACGCTGGAGATCCGTTGTGTGTAATGAGTGTGTGTTTTGTGCAAAGGCAGTAACAAACACGAATACACTTGTATGTACAAGGGAGTGCGTCAGGGGGAGCGTGGTGGGACTGAGCACGGGTGTAGAGATAAGAAGCTGCGGCAATGGTGCGGGGAGGGGGTTCGGGGAGGGAGGCAGCGGTGGGAGTTGAAGAGACGGGCGGCTGCAGCACCGTCAGCTACAACACCACCAACACCATCAGATGAAACACACAGGAACTTTTGCTGCTTTTGAGATTCAGACTCGTCCCAAAATGTGTTTCTACCAAATTATTTTTGACTTGGGACAACTGCTGTAAAACATAAAAAAAGGTCCGCCTTCGTCTGCAAAAACGCTCCTCAGCACACATCAGAGCATCATCTCAGGCATGTTTCTGCTTCCTCATGTGCGTACGATGAGGCGGTGGCGTTTAGACATACCAGAGTTGTTACAGATGATTGATTATCTGCTATAACAGAAAAGAGGGAGAGAAAGAGAGGTAGAGAGACTGAAAGGAGAGAGAGAGTGAATGCATTACTGAAGATTGCATCCAGTTTTTAGCTAATAACGTAGGGTCTGGGAAAACAGACGAAGAAACGGAGCATGGCGTTCAGCTGATATCATTCCTGAACTCCATCTGGCCTTTTTTTTTCACATTCACATGCGCCAAGCAACCATTGAAACATGGCGCAGGGATGAAAGACTCAAACCCCCGCCAACAACAAACAAACGCAGCATGACACGCAACACGGGANGCAGGGATGAAAGACTCAAACCCCCGCCAACAACAAACAAACGCAGCATGACACGCAACACGGGAGATGAATGGGAGGAAATGGAGAGATGGTTCTTGGGTTTTACACAAACCCCCCAGTAATGGTGCAAAGCATCCTGCAGTCGTGAACAAGGTGACCCTATGTACCAGGTGTGGAAGAGCACCGCGTGGACAACCATGAGCTTCACGTGTCCGCCACGTCCACAACCTGCTCACCAGCTTCTCCACGAGCTCCTTTGGACCGCTTGGAGATGCAACACTGACCTTGAATTGGAACTCAACTGGTTTTTGAGAACCCATGGTCCACTCAGAAGCTGTGGAGCCTCGCCAATCAGCTTTTCTCAGCTACATCATTTAGGTGAAGCAAGCTGCACGTCCATCCTGATCCTGATCCTGATCCTGATCCTCCTTTCATGCAGGAGGAGAATATTTCTCACGCTATTGTGCAATCTACAGGAAATCTCTTCCATGAGGCGTGAAAGACGACACGGCAGAACACGTCCCTTCTTCTCTCTCCACATTGCCCTGTCTACACTTCCCAAGCCCCCCCTCCATGCTTACCTTGTCTTGCTTGGCCCCCCGCAGAGGAAAGAAGCAGGAGAACAGGAACTTCCCCCAGCTGATGACAGCAGCCAGGCACCAGTTGAGGCGAGACATGCCGACGTCCGTCCCGTCTCGTCTGCCAGTGTCTTATCCCCCCTCAGCGCTGGGATAGGATCCTGCACCCCGAGAAAGAGCGATGTCAAGACCGGAAGACCTAGAAGACCAAGACCACCTGATCCTAGTCCATGGAGCAGAAATGAGGATTTATGTTCCTTTCTTTTTTTTTTGTTTTGGCAGATACTTGTCTGGTTGTGTGTCTGCAATTCCAATTTGTGGGGGAACAAGCAGGAGGAGGGGTGCAGAATTGAAGCCACTTGCGTCCCTCAAAAAGACTAGATCCTCAGGCGGTCTAGAGGGACCCCAATCCTAGAGTCTAGAGCTGTTTCCCTGCCTTTCCATCCATCTGTCTCTCTGTCTTCTGTCCGGATGAGTCAGTCCTCAAAGTGTGATGAGCGCCGTCGGCTGCATAATGCGAAGAGCTCGCTGCTGATCGACGACACTGTTACACACATTGGCATGCTCACACTCACCTTGTGTCTTTCATACACACACACACACACACACACACACACACACACACACACACACACACACACACACACACTCAATCACTCACACACACGCTCGCTCGCCTGCAAAAAGCTGTCCTCGCACATACATCCACAGGCACATGCAGGCAGAAGAGCCCTCCTCTTCACAAGGCTCCCCTCCAGGCTCAGGATCCCCTGTGCTGAGCGCTCACACACTCCGCTTACACACTCTCTCTCTCTCTCTCTCTCTCTCTCTCTCTCTCACACACACACACACACACACACGCACTGATGCTGCACCACTTACTCAGCCAGTGCGGGAGGAGGGGAGTGAATGAGTGAGGAGGGGGGAAAGGGAGAAATGACTGGGAACAGAATGGTTGGAGGGAAAAGGGAAAATATAAATGGAGGGAGGAGGGAGGTGGAGAAAGAGAAAGGGAATCTGTTGCGAGTAGCAGATGGAGTGTTTTCAGGGCGACGCTCAGCGTTCATATCGGAGGAAAATGTAGAGAAATGGAGTTTGGAAAGAGATGGCGTTGATGTGCGTATGAACGAAAGTGCGCATCAAGTAGTGATCAGAGAGAGAGAGAGAAAGAGAGAGAGAGAGAGAGAAAGCGAGAGCGAGAGAGAGAGATGAATGGACAAGTCAAGATGGATGGATGACAGATAAATGCATCAGGAAAGAGAAGAACAGCAAAAAGGAAGGTGCAAGGAGAAGAGAGACTGGAGGATATGCAGGGGAAGAATGTGTTTAAGGATACTGAGCAGGGACTAATGGAGAACACACACACACACACAACGAAGAATACACACTAGCATGTACAAACACACACATTCGCAAGGCAGCCGTCACAGTGCGAGCCTGATACAAGGCAGGCAGGGTGAGAAAGATTGTAATGTGTGTGTGTGTGTATGTATGTGTGTGTGTGTGTGCATGTGTGTGCGTGTGGAGAATTGGGTCGAGGGAGAGAGTGCAGGAACTAAAGGGGGGGCGGGAGAGAGAGAGAGACAGAGAGAGAGAGAGAGAGAGAGAGAGAGAGAGAGAGAGGATGACAGAAGAAGAGAAAAGGGGGGTGTTGAATCATTGTGTCTTAGGTGATTATCTCCCATTCTCTCTCTCTCTCTCTCTCTCTCACACACACACACACACACGCACACACGACTGCAGGTGGTGCACAGGCTCGTTCGCTGTGCTGCAGTCTCTCTACGCTTCAGTGGGAGCACATTTTCACTGCAGAACGCTTTTCTCTGCTACACCCCCCTCCTCCTTCCATCCTCTCTCCCTCCATCCCTCTATCCCTCCATCCTCCCTCCATCCTCCCTCCCTCACCCACCAATGCAATCACAACACATCAAAGCAATGAGCGAGTNTCCCTCCATCCTCCCTCCCTCACCCACCAATGCAATCACAACACATCAAAGCAATGAGCGAGTGAGATAACATGGGGAGGGGGGCGGCGTGGGGTATGGGGGGAGGCATGTAACACCAATTGTTCGGCAACATGGAAATCTACCGGCTATAAAAAAATTTCAGTATTAAACATGTTATTATGCAATTTGCAAATATGAAATGAAAGAGTGATCCATTCCCTTTCTTGACATCTACTGCTGTAGTGCTCTTGAGCAAGGCATGCGCTTTCACAGCATATGACAGCTGTGAATAAGAAGAGCAGCAGCAACTACACGATGTAGGTCAACTCCTAATTATCTTAATTAATGAAAGCTGTGACAACCATCAACAAACGGCGAGAGATTTGTATGTCTGCATCCTAAATGTGCACACTAGGAATCAAAATGGTGGTCTGTTCACAACAACGAGAGGAAAACGCTGGTAAAGCCGGAAGGAGAGAGTTGGATCACGGATGAGGAGTACAGCAGGTTAGCGTCATGGATGAAGATAAATGCCTCAACGTTGAAGATTCGATATGTAGCGTTGCACAAAAGCGTTCGGTTCACAATGAAGTCTGGATGCTAGTGAAGTCTCACGATTGATGGAAGCGTAAGGCTGAAAGCTTTGGTGAATATCAGTGAACATCAAGATAAAGCATCTTCCAAAACTGTGATGTGGAATAGCGACAAAATTCTGCTCCGTGTGTTTAGATGACAGATATCCGACCTGAAAATATCCGATTCCATGTGCTTTTTTTCCCACTATCTACACGTTCACACACATGATATGAGCCACGTGAACCAGGTCACTTGTGCAGGTGGTGTAAATGTGCCTTTGTAACATCAGGTCATCGATGGAGCCTTTAACAAAAAAAAAAAAAAAAAAAANAAAAAAAAAAAAAAAAAAATGCACCGCTGAAAAGAAAATGGACCCAGAAGTGCAAAGTCGTGGAATTTTCCTTAAAGTCGACACTATGGACAAATTCCCCTGGAGACAGAGCGCAGTCCCACTTCTTTTATTGAAGTGCAGGTTTAAAGGACTATACCAACCATTTTGCATGTTTGAGCCTAATATATTCAATTTTCATACATATAATGTTACTGACAATCATTTCCCAAAGCATACTACTGGAACGGTGAATTAAAAATGTTTTTCCTACCTTCCAGACCTCCATTGGCTTCAGTTCATTCTGCTATTAAAATCTACTTGTTGATACTGTAAACGTTCTTGGGATAGGTAATCCATCATCACCAACAAGACGTGTATTCAGGTTTTTTTAGAAGTTATGTAATTTTAGCATTTCAGCGCAATTAAAAGCGTGAAGTGAAAGTATGCCTCCACTGGGGAATATAGTCCCAAAAGAAGACCTGCGTTTATGGAAAAATTTAAAGGACCGTGACTTCATAAGGCTGTGTAACTATTAGCAGGAGAAACATGGATTTTTAAGGTGGGTGTATCACTTGAAAATTTGATTTTGAAAGATTAAGAGATTTTGCAAAATACCAGGAAAGCTGAAATATGATTTTTATCCTTTGGGAAATGATTGTCAGTAATGTAACATGTATGAAAAGTGAATATATTAGGCTCAAACATGCAAAATGGGTGGTATGGTCCTTTAAGGTGCTTCATCATGGCAGGTATAGGGACAGATTTATAGTATTTTATGTACAGGATCACAGGAAGCAGCAGAGTTTGTAGTACAGATGGATGGCTGATGATATGTTTGTGGCAGCGTATGTACTGTAGACACTGCGTGTTTCTGGGCTCCCGTCCTGCTCTCTTGGCAAAGCACTGACCTTTCTCATTAGGCATAAGCAACCTGCATAATCTCTGCTGACGTCTATTGACTGGCCTGTCGCACGGCTTCTCCCTTTGACTGGAACGCCGTGAAAAAGTGCAGGCTGCCAAAAAAAAAAAAAATTTCCTGAGCAATGATTTTCTGCTGTCGAGCTCCGCTGGATCAAAACCCATCATTTTCCATGAGTACAGGCACTAATACTATTCCAATATTTGAAATCATATAGTCATGCAGTAAAATGTTATTTCGTGTTGTAATTTTCTTTTAATTATACTTATAATGGCCCTTTTACTAGATTTTAATTCCACCTGCACACACATCTTTTGCCTTTTCATTTACTCAGAACGAGATTATATCAATTTTTCATTACATGCAAATAAAAAGGAATTGAGTCTAATTTGATTTGGGTTTTGCTGTTCACAACAAAGATGGCACAGTTATGAATGTTTTATAGGTGAGGTATGTCCTTGGTATTAAAGCCTTTGTTGAATACACTTATACAAACACTTATCTTCATATTTTGCTGAGATTAGAGAATGTCAGTAAAGAATTTTAGCCTGATACGTCTCTCTAATATGACCTGAGGCAGATGTTTGTGTGTGTGTATGCTTTATTTTTGGTGTTTTTTTTGCATTGTTTGTTTCCCTGGTGATGATGTCTGTAGTCTTTAATTAGTCTGTTATTTCTTTAATTTTGCTTTTTTAATTTTTAAATTTTAATTTTTTTAATTTTTGCTTTTAATTTTTTTAAATAATAAATTAGGAGACAGGATGACAAATTTTGGCTTTTAGAATAATGAGGTTAAATTTCCACTTGTTTCTGCAAATCTCTTCATTCTACAAAAAAATAAAAAAATAAAAAGAAGAAAGAGATAAAGAAATTCTAAAAATTCTATATAAAGATCTCAAAAATATTCTAGGAAAAAAAAGAATTTTAAAATAAACGACTGAGTTTCGAACGCTGTCGATTCTAGAAAAATTGAAAACAAAGAACTGATTCTATAAAATTCATCCTAAAATTCAAATTCTAAATTCAAAAGATAACTTCAATAAAAAGCAAAATAGAAAAAACGAGGGTTCAGAAAGGGTCAAATCTGGTTGAACACGTTTCACGTTCTCTCCGTCCATATCTGAGCTGTTCTCCAGGATGTTGCTGGAAAACGAACGTGCCGCCTCAGCAAAACAGATAAAGGTTTTCATTACATTTCACACGTAGCTGAAGCTCCTGTTCAGGATGATTTACAGCCAGAGAGCCGAGTGGATTCAGCAGCTTTTCACAGAATAGCTGCTGCATCTCAGCGTGGAACACACCACCAATATCCACATTTCTCCCACTCAAGGCTCCATTATCGTCTAAAACCAACACGGGTGAAGACAGCAGTTCTGCACGTTTGGGTTTGGCGACAATTTCCAAACCTCTCTAGAAATAAAAAATAGTGACAAGAACAATAAGCTCCTTTGTTAGCGACATGAGAAGGGAAAAGCTCATAAAGCTAAACCAACTCAGAGTGGGAAAAACTGCAGGTTGGTGCAAAAGATGCAAATCCTGCATGAGTGGAAACGCCACAAACACTTTCAGCATCAAAGATGGATGACCCTTCATATTTAGCAGGAAATGCACCACGCAGAGATCCCACTGACGTGTCACAAAGGCCGATTATGACTGCACGTACAAGTCAAGAAGGCGCCAAATCTGGATGAGTCCCAAAATCAAGGAAAAGACCTGAGATGTGTTAAACTCCTGTGCTGACATCAGCATCTGACAAACTTTCAAGATGTCACGCCTTGCAGCCACATAGAAAGTCTAATCTGGCCTCTACGGTGATGTCATACGAGCCGGCACTGCAAGCCAATTGGCTGAGGGTTAGTGATTGACAGGTGAAGGGGCTGGACAAGGTNGAGCCGGCACTGCAAGCCAATTGGCTGAGGGTTAGTGATTGACAGGTGAAGGGGCTGGACAAGGTGGAGGAGAAGAATTGAGTTTGCATCCCATTCGTATTCCGTGCACAGAGCGTGCGATGCAGCGAGCAGACAGCAGATTAGGTGCCATCACACACCTCATCATTCACACACACACACACACACACACACACACACACTCGACTTTCCTCCTTCCCTTTCTCTCCAACTCATCCTTACACTCTCTGTCCTCTCTCCTCTGTTTAACTCCCTTGTTTCCTTCTTTTCTTGTCCTCCTGCCTCAGTCCTGACTTCTCTTGATAAAACGAAAACTCCTGTCCATCTTTTTTCCTTTATTTTTGACGCTTTTTTCCTTTCTTCTATCGATCAGATAAACTTGATAAATGACTTGTTTTAATAGAAGATTCAAATAAACATTTTACTTTTCTTTAAGGCATCTATCTTCCAATCATCTATCAACATGATTTAAATGCAATTTTTTTTTTTTTTTAAAGTTAACTTTCACCAAAAAAAGACATTTAATTGACAAATGGCAGATGTTTAGAAGGCTCTTGGGGTCAAATAGAATTTAGAATTCCATAATCTGCCCCTCAATTTACTTCACTTTTCTGAATGAATTGCTAAAATCTGACCCCAGAGAGGCTCATATTTCACTTTATATGAAAAATAAGCTTTAAAAAGGGACTTATTCTGCTTTTTTTGTTATTTTCTCTCAATCAGACGGACATAAAATGGCCTGTTTTCACTCAGTGTGCACAGAGGTGCTATAGAAAGAGAGAACATTAATGTGAAAGCATCAAAATAGACCTTTAAATTAACATAAAGTCATTGAAATCTGGATAATACATCCTCTTTCAGTATTAGCTGCTGACAAACAAAACCACGCCCCCACACCTACAAACCACGCCCCCACGCCATTCTGCTGCCACGCATAACAGAAAATAATCCATGATAATGATGACACCTCCTGCTTCACAAACGTCGCTCTTCATCACTTCTAATCCAGCAGAAAGCCCTGCAGAGAGGAAGGTGACCCCGCGACCCGGGATCAATGACTCAGTCTATTAAGGCGAAGGTNGCCCTGCAGAGAGGAAGGTGACCCCGCGACCCGGGATCAATGACTCAGTCTATTAAGGCGAAGGTGCTTTTAAGTGTTCACTTTGATCGGGAATTGTCAGTGACACGGAGATCAATCACAAATGATCCTGTGTGCTCCTTTGACTGTTTAAGATTAAAATAATTTAAAATAAAAAAAGTAAAAGTGATTTCAGGATAAGTGCAGAGAGAATTGGATGATTTGGCGATGGCAGCGTGGGAAAGGCGGCGTGTGACAGGTGGACGTTTAGCGGCAGCAGATGATGTGTTGGGACAGCAAAGCTCTCACATGCTTAGACTGGAGCTGTATGAGCACTGACACTTCCCAGGCCTACTGCCAAGCAAAACTCAGTTACCCACACAGACACACAACTTTCCACCTGCCCCGAGGACATGGATATTCTATTCTATTCTATTCTATTCTATTCTATTCTGTGTTTGTGTGGAACTGCTAGCTATGGGTTTGTATGGACCCTGTGGGTCTGTGTGGACTGTGTGTCTGTGGGGACTGCTGTGGGTCTGTGTGGACTGCTGTGGGTTGTATGGACTCTGTGAGTGTGTGTGGACTCTGTGGGTGTGTATGGACTCTGTGTGGGTGTGTGTGGACAGGAAGTGGAGCTGCAGAGGTAATCAGGCTGTGATAAGCACCAATCAGGCAGCAGCAGACGACAGCAGCGTAACGCCGCTCAACAGCATCTTATCCTCACAATCAGCCGCAGTCTGGGGCCAAATTAGAATCGACCCCTGACTTGGCTCCACGCTTTAAATCATCTGCACCGCGCGTGTGCGTGCAGCTTTCACCTTCAAAAGCCTCCAGCAGCAAACGGCGAGGTCCTCTAACGACAAAAGAGGCCAAATATAATAAAAAGCTTCTGCTCCACGCTGAGATCAGATGACAGCAAAGCGCTTACGGAGCAGCTGCAGCTTTGCTTTCTGCTGCATGCGGAGGAAATCACCCGCACTTCTAATTAGTTAGCAACAAAGCACACCTCTGTTGCCAATGGTTACCTTGCTGCCCACCCCGAGGGAAGCAATCAGAGCAATAAAACACAAATGTGCAATGAAAGGAAGGAGAAAGAATATGGATGGTTGTGACTTCTGGCGTGGGAAAATTGAAGTTGTCGAGCCTCAGACGAAGCAGCAGAATAGCGGCCGTTTCCACGAGCTCAGCTGAAGCCTGAGGGCAGTTATCCCCCCCACTTCCACTCCCACTCCCACTCCCCCCTTATGTCCCAACATCCCACTCTCACACTCGCCCACGTTTGGCTGCTGACTTGGCTGTTCTCCAGCAGGATTTGTGACACGCGTTTAGCCCCGCTAATGTATCTACCTATGTAGGTTAAAGACCCCCTCGTGGTGGACAAATACAGCAGTGCCAGGGGAGACGAGTCAAGGTGAACGCAGAGTGTGTGTGTGTGTGTGCTCCTCACTCGCAGCAGCAATAAACAGCACTGAAATAACCAATGTCAGACAGCCACACTTCACGTGATTCATGTGTTTCTGAGTGGCACGGACACAAAAAGACGTGTTCCACTCGTTTTAAGCGTGACAAATGGCTCCAGGAGGAAAGCCAGTCAGCGCTTTTCCTCCAGACATCACTGATGGATCCGAAAATACAGGAAGTGACTTATTGTAGCTGTGCTGAAATCTCACCGAAAAATCCCACGGAGTGGTTTTTATCACTCAATTATATTTTTATTTGGCTCTGACGTTATGCAAATACGCCACAGCAAAAGTCATCAAGTCGTTGTTTTTGATTATTGAGTTCCGAAAGTGAAAAATCTGCCAGGACCGTGGAATTATTTCAACATTTTTCCAATGCAAATCATGTTTTTATACAAATCTCTGGTGTCCAAAGTGATATTTTACTATTTTACTTTTCACTAAATTTCATTTTAAAAACCAAAAAAGTGGACAGGACAGGAAAGGGAAGGAAAGGAAAGGAAAGGAAAGGAAAGGAAAGGAAAGGAAAGGAAAAGTAAGTATAAGTCTGGACATTTCTGGAGAACATTCTAGCATGTATAATATAATATAATATAATATAATATAATATAATATAATATAATATAATATAATACGATATAATACGATATAATATAATATAATATAATATAATATAATATAATATAATATAATATGATATAATATAATATGATATAATNATATAATATAATATAATATAATATAATATAATATAATATAATATGATATAATATAATATGATATAATATGATATAACATGATATGATATGATATAACATAATATAGAAATTCTAAAATGTATAATATAGCATAAATGTGACAACACGTAAAACTAGAAACATTTTTAAATAAATTGATATTAGTTCTTGAAAAATCTCTTTATATTTTGTACTTGGTTCTGGAAAATTCTAGGAACTAAAAGAAAATCTCCAAAAAATCTGGGAAAATTTTCTAGAAAGACAAAAAATTGCAAAAAATAATAATAATGATAACAGAAAAAAAGACCTTATTTGTTATTTGAAGGAAATGTATATGAGCCAATTTTTTTTTTTTTTTTTTTACGGCAGCAAATAAAAGATAAATTCAATGAAAAGTAAAATGAATTTGTTGACTCAATAAGGAGCATTTTTTTCTTCAGTAAGGACCAAATCAAGTTTTGCTTGGTGGAAAATGGGATATTTTTCCATTTTAATCCACTGCTCGTCTCTGCTGTGTTCAGGATTCTGCCGACCTTTTAATTCCCTAAACGAGCCGAGGAATCAATAAGAAAAGGATGAGCCCTTACTCAGTCTAATTACACACATTTATCACCAATCACAGGCTGGAATCCTGCGTGCTGAGACACGGACAAACTCAGCCATGTTCAATCCCTAAAAAGCCAGACTCAGCAGCGTGATGTTATAGTGGCTGCAGCACATCTGAGACGAATAAAAAGAAGAAAAAACAGACGAGTTAAACCCGCACAGTCCTTTATGCACTTCACAAGTCCTTCAAGTCCTTCATGACAAATCCCAGAAATGACATTTCAGCTGGAGGACACGCGATCAGGCTGAATCGATCTGTGAAGCTTCTCAGGGCTCAAAAGATTTTTAAAAAATCAATTAGCGCTAAAGCAGTTCAATCAATGGACAATTAATCATCAAACCATTTTAATAATTGATGAATTAATTGTCAAACATGCTGCTTGGAGCTTCCCAAATGTGAGGATTTTGTCCTTTTCTCTATTTTATGTCACAGGTTTATTCTTAACGTGTTCGGTGCATGTTAAGCAAAAAGCAGGATGAAGGAATGAAAATGTTGAAATATGCCCATGGCCCCTTAAACAGTGCAGCCTCCAACTTTGTGGATGCAAAATGTCGGTGCGAGAGAGAGAGAGAGAGAGAGAGAGAGAGAGAGAGAGAGAGACCTCTGTCTGTGTCCCTTCTGAGGGAATTATGGGAAATGAAGCGTTCTAAAGGCCTCGTCTATCCAACGGGACAAAACTTCAGGCGTCACTGCCAAACTGTCACTATACTGGCAGTCACACACACACACACACACACACACACACACACACAAGCTACAAAAAACAGCACTTGACCTGCAATTTTTGGCTACAACTAGAACTGCTGAAGAGATATTAAGAATTTTATTGTCCCATATTTTAAAATGTCCACATTTTGGCTTAAATGGTGATATTTTATATTATTTTTCCCTGCCAAATTTGAATGAAATGTGTTTTCACGGTGCAACAGACCTATTTACATGCTAAACATGAAACACAAAACATGGCAGAGGGTTGAATGGATGAATGATTGAACGTGCAGATCAATAAGAGAGAAGATGAAATCCTCAAAGGATCAAACAACAAGGAAATATAAAAACAGTTTCCACACTTCTTATTGAAACTTCAGTCTAAAAGTGCAAAGATCCAACAATTCTGATTTCAATTCTCTCAGCATCAAATCTCACATTTTACCCACAATCCAGCTGAGATTAAAACTTGCTTATCTATTTTAAATTGCAAACTTTAGCCTGATAGCAGCTACAATATATATTTGCCACAATTTCTTCTCAGATTCATTCACATCTCGCAAACGTTTTCTGAATTCAGCCAGTCAAGAAGCACTTTACATTTCCAGGTGGATTCAGTTCGTTTTCAGTTGGATTAAAGATTAAACCTCATTAAATCTGCTCAGATAGATCTATATCTATCTGTTCTACACATCGTATTTCTGCGTCAGAGCTCGCCGACGCTCAGCGGTCAGACCCACGATGACAGTTAACGGCTCCTCTCGCTGCCGTCGCCTGGCGCTGGTGCACTGTTGCCATGGGAGATGTTTATGTAAGCCATGCCTAATCCTGTTAAACCTCTGCTGCTGCATAAGTGCTCAGCATCTGTGCACTGCAAAAAGTTACGCTTTTTGATGGGGAGAGACTGAGATAAAGGGAACATATTGAAATGACAGGATTTTGACTAACCATCATTTAGGAGAGTCGTTCATCTTAAAACTTCATTTCAGTCCAGAACATAGAGGAAATCTTTGAATTTGAGTGGGAAAAAATGCACTTTCTTCAATTCAAACCATTTATATTCAATAAAACGCGACCAAATGCTGGAAATGTGGTTTGTTTTGAGAAAAAAAAAGTGCTGATAAGACACTCAAGGACGATTAACCAACTAACGCTTCAGGATCGTCAACAGGAAATTGGACGGGACGAGGCAGAAGTCATGCAAAGCTGCTGTGATGCAGCCTTGCATCCTTGTCTCGTTTCCTTGACGATCATAGGGCGTAACGGCGTCATTGAAATGGATTTTGTTCTGGACGATCTGAGGCATCGTGCGCTGTAAAACGCCATACAACGCCGCCTCGCTGCTTTCGCTCTACAGCAGCAGGATGAAGAGTCACAGATGGAGTGGAGAAAAGGGAACACTCGTGTAAAGGCAGACAGAGATGAGGAGTCTTTACCCACATACGGCGCTACGCCCTCAGAGGAGATTGGACAGGAAACGTATCTGCGTTCCTGTCTCCTCCCCGTTCTCCCCTTTGCTCCATTAGCTTTATTACAGCTCCTGGCTGAGGAATCAGGCTGTCTTACAGCTACTTGTCCATGAAGGTCAACAATGGATCTGTTTGATGCTGAGCTGCAATCAGAGTTTAAAGGAGCATACCAGTGACTTCTGCATGTTTAAACCCAATAAATACAACCAACACGCACGTTACATCACTGCCAACCATTTTTCTACACATACGAGCGACAAATATTAGATTTGTTTTTTCTACCTTCCAAGCAGCCATTTCTTTCAGTTCATTCCAGTATTCTTTCCATCACAGCGAACCAAACGTCGCTCTTATTTTTTTTTGTCAAAGTTACTTTATTAAACCCATTCAACACAGAGCTGCATGGAAGAAAATGTATGCCTCCGCCAGGGAATACAGTCCCAGGAGAAGACAGCTTTTGCTGAGAAATTAAAATTTCTACATTCAGATGAAACATCAAATTTTAAGGTGGGTTTATCATCTGAACATTTGATTTTGAAAGATTCGGGGATTTGGCAAAATAAAAACGAGAATACAGTTTTATGTTCATGAAAATGTAATGTGTATGCATGTAGTATTTATTGGGCTCAAAGATGCAAATATGCGGTATGGTCCTTTAAGTGTTTAGCCTAAATTGAGATTTGGTAAACATTCTGCTGTTTGGTTTGGATGTGTGGTCCAGAATGGTACGGAGGAGGTGAGGAGGAGGTTTGGGACACGGCTGGCGGCCCCGCGGCAGCCCCTGGCAGCCCACGGCAGCCCGCGGCGTTTTAATGCNACACGGCTGGCGGCCCCGCGGCAGCCCCTGGCAGCCCACGGCAGCCCGCGGCGTTTTAATGCTCCTCTGTGTGCTGTGATCAGCAGATGCAGCAGAGTGATGATGACGCGCTGAGTAGAACAAAACTGTGCTTAATGGGATAGAGGCTCAGCTGCTGTGCAGTGCTGGCACAGAGCAGTGTGTGTGTGTGTGTGTGTGTGAGAGAGAAAGAGGGAGAGAGAGGAATATTAGTCCACATACGTGCCTTAATATCTTTATCTTCAGTGCAGAACAACCTTTTTCTTAACTAAGCAACATTTTGATATTAATTTCTTCCCCTTTTTTTTTTTTTTNTTTTTTTTTTTTTGATGCATTTACTGTTTACCAAAAAATGCAAACAATGAAACAAAAAGAGAAAAAGGGATATTTTCTCTTTCATTTCTGTTAAAGCCATATTTCCTCTTGGACTATATTCCCTGTGTAGATGTATATTTTCTTCCATGTAGCTCCATGTTGGTTATAATAAGGAACTTTGTTAAAAAATGTAACTGACGTTTTATTTGCTATGATAGATTATGTATCTCACACGTGTTTCAAGCCTGTAAAAGTTGATTTTTATAGCGTATTGGACTGAACCGAAAGCAGCGGCTGTCTGGAAGGCAGAAAAATTCAAAATCTCTTCAGTAATATGTTTGAAAATGTTTGACAGTCATATACCATGCATTTATTGGGCTCATCAATGCAAAACCAACGGTATAGCCCTTTAAGACAACTCCAGCCAAAGAGCCTTTCATGGTGTCATATGATAAGAAAGCCTCAAATGGTGTTTTATATGTTATGAGTGTGAAAATTCAACAAACATCAGAGATGATAACAGTGCGGTTTCCATAGCAACATTCAGGACAAATCCATGAAAAACCTGCAGCTTCAGCACGGTGACATTTCTCCTCCACGGTGGAAAAGAAACACGGACGTGGATAAATGCGTTTTCTGTTTTTGGTAAAGGAAAGACTCTTACTGGCGGCTCCGTCATGCATCATAAGTCCAACCCCAGAAGTCTGCGGCGTCCCGGTGACACGCTGAATGCTGATTGGCCGTCTGACCTGCAGGGATGTGAGACAGAATGAACAAATTAAACTAACCTGCCTCTGCAAAAACACCTGCAAACACCTGTGAGAGGGCGGGGCTTCCCCTTCAACCTATCACAGTAACCCTGGCTGAAAAGTCAGAGAGGCAAACCTGAAACTGAAGGGTTGCTAGTTCAATCCCAGGAGGAATCAGGGTAGAACAAGTGACTGAGCTCCTCATTCTCATTGCTGAGGTGCCTTTGAGCAAGTTGCTCAGCAGCTAGTAATAAGTTCAACAGAGCTCAGGTAACCACAGGCGAAATCTGAATAAAAAGTTACAAAATGAGCGCTTAGGCTCACCTGGCATGTCTACCTTCCTCTTCTTCTTCCTCTTCCTCAGCACCTTCAGGAGCAGAGCCTCCAAACCTGTGTACATACCATTTCCTTCATAAATACACACATTCTTCTCATTATGGAGTATTTCCTGTTGGACTGTTGATGTGTTTGATGGTAGACAGAAGGTCAAAGTGCATTTGGCAGCTTTTGGAGCATTTTGGACAGGAGTCTGAGTTTAATGTCTGTTGAAACACACACACACACACACACAGACTGGCTGCCAGGAAGCAGGAGAGCGGGACAAGGTGTAAATCACACACCAACATGTTGGAGGAAAGACCATCCAGCAGTGCTGCACCGTACTCTGCTGCCAGATCATCAGCAGCAACAGCAGGGAGGCAAAGTAGGAATCTGGATCACGTTACAGTCACACACACACACACACACACACACACTCGACTACCACAACACTGCGTAGCTTTCATCTCTTCCTTGATAAAGAGTGATACTGCATTCGTTGTACCTCGAAAGTCGTAACTTGTAAAGACATTGAAATAATGTCTGGAAATCTCAACATGTCGGCTGAATGTTTGATGCTGAAGCTTCTATGTGAGACTCTGCAGATATTAATATCCAGAAGTTTTGTAATGTAATCAGTGTATGTGCATGCATTCATTATTGAGAGGAAATAAATATTTATGATATATTCGTGACACAGTTTGGCCTCTTTGCTGCACCATGTAAGTTTGTGTAACACACACAGTACGACCCACACAGCTATAATTTTACACTTCCAGAACCGCTGCAGGATTTGACATTGTGCTGTCAGAGTGTGTGATGTGAGGAGTGACCTGGGTGTGTGGAGGGTAAACGGACTGGCCCCCGGGGGCCCAGTTTATTCTCTCTGGCCCTCTTTTAATGTTCAGACAGATCCCGTGATGCTGAGAGATTAATGAAGCTGCACTGGCACAGTGATCCCTACAGGACACACACACACACACACACAATTTGTTTCAGATTCTCAGGTTCGTGTACCTGCACAGATATGCAGCACACACACAGCATACAGAGACACACGACTTTCTCACAAATAAACCTGATTATATTTTTGCATCACAGTCGTACCTGAAATTGACTTTTCAGATTGGATCAGGCAGAATGTTGGTGTCTAACGGCACCCTGCAGCAGGAGTCTCCCACAGTGGGTGAGATGTGACGTGACAGAGGCAGGCTTGCGTGCGTGGACTGGCTGACAGCGGTAGGCTGAGTAGATTTGAGGATGTCGCATGAACACACGGACGTGTAACAACTGCAGGCAGGCTGCGGCGCTTTACGTGTAGCAGCACCGCCACCCTATGGACAGAAAAAGGTACTGCAAACTCTCTGGTCATTTAGCATAAAGATGATGATGATGAAGATGATTTTCTTGATTGCTGTGTTCATTTAGAAACTTTCATACATTGAAATTTAGCACTAAGCTAATAAAATGGTCACAAAATTGTTTTGGAAAAGGTTTATGGATTAAATTGGTGTTGAAATGACCAGTAATTTGGCAGAAAATAATGTAGCACCTTTAAAGAATCGCACCTGAGCTCAATATATACAAACCATGTACAAGTTACGTTACTGCTTCTCAAAATATACTTTAGCGGTAAACTTCAGAGTTTTTTCTTACCTTCACGGTTCATTATTGCGTAAAAATTGCTGTAAAAAAAACAAATTGTAGACTTGAAAGCTGCTTAAGGTAAATAATGCGTCACAGCTAGCGCGGTTCTTTTTCTTTTTTGTCGGGCTAACTTTAACCAACCCACGGTGGACCTGCGCGGAAGATGATGTATTTCTCCGCCATGAAATATAGTACCAGGAGAAGACAGCTTTTTACCGAGAAATTAAAATGATCGTTTGAAAGAATAACAGGAAAACTAAAATATTATTTTATGTTTGAAAATTGTCAGTAACGTAACATGTATGCAAGTTGTATATATTGGGCTCAAACATGCACGTATGGTCCTTAACATAATATTTTTAATGAAATACATAAATGTGTTTTGAAAAAGGTCAATGAATGAATTAAAATTGTATTGAAATGATCAGCAACTTGTCAGAAAATAATCTGACATCTTTAATAATCTATTGTTTTAAGTTATTTATAAGTTAAAAATATACTGTAAATTCTAAATCAGATTTGGATTTTTCTTGACTATTTTGCACATAACCAGTTATATTCTTACTTTTAGGCCAGTTGAAGAGGGAAATGAGGAAGAAACGAAGTAAGGAAAGAAGGGTTGGCAGAGAGGAAGAAAGAGACATATTAGCACTACCTTTTAACTGCTAAATCTTAATTTGAAAAGTGACTGGTAAGGACAGCCGTCAAATAAATGTAATGAACTACTTCCTACCTGTGTTTCAAACAGATCCTGTATGAGTCTCCTCACTAATGCTGTCATTTGTGAACTCACTAAACACTAAATTCTCTAAGCCAACTCATTGAGGAACAGATGAACATCAACAAGAGCTCGCAAATGCAATTAAAAGACAAATTTCCCATCTAAGCAGCCTTCATTTTAATTACAGCGACTGAAATTTATTGGAATTAAATAAAGTCTTGTACATTTCACAGCTATAGGGGCCTACATAGTAAGCAAAACCGTCTACTTGCTGTCCGTGTGTAGAACTACACCAGCTGGCCTGTCGTCGCCTGAACGTGGAGGAGAAGATGGACTCCCTGAAAGACAGGCTGACGTTAAAAAAAAAAAAAAAAGNTAAAAAAAAAAAAAAAAGTGAAGGAGGTCCTCAGTTTGTGTCACATCAGGGAGCATTTTTGTGTTGGACTGAAACGTTTCTTTCCAAAGTCAAAAACCCAGCTCCTCTGATGATCGTCTGCAAAATACTTCACCAGATTACAACCACCTAAAGGAAGTTTTTTTTTTGTTGTAATGAACACATCTAAAGATTTATATTTGACATACTGAACGGTAAACCTCTGGTCTTCTGCTCGTCCCCAAAGTGAGTCAATTATTGATCTTAACACTCTGCTTTGGAAATGTAGAATCTCATCCCATAGCTTGGCTCCTCCTCCTCCTCCTCCTCCTCGCCAGACTTCTGATGCTTCTGAACTTAAGACAGCACAGCCTGAGAGTTCTTGACTCCAACCAGGTTGTCTGCGCTGATGGACCTTTTCATAACAGATTTACTCAGGTCTTTGTACTTGTCTTCACACAGCCTGGAGATGGCCTAGAAACAAACACAACAGCTACTACCCCAATAACAAATCATGGCAGCATGACCCAGATTTTCTTGTAAATGCTAAATGAAGGTGTACTTTTGTGTCCTACATTCAAACCCTCACCTCCAGTTTTTGGGCACGCTTGTTGCTGAGCGGCTCCAGTGGGAAGCTGAGGTTGTTGTCATCAGCCAGAGAGCGCAGGTCAAAGTAGTACTTGGCATAAACACTGGCTGGTACGTTGATGTTGAACTGGAGCAGCTCCAGGAAGTGACGCTCCATCTCATTCCTTTGAAATGTGAATCATAATCATAGCAAAGGCTGTTAATTAAAGCACCAAAGCAAGCATCACAAACCACAAACCTGCCCAGAGGACTTGGACTTACATGTCCTCCACGGTGATATCTTTGAGGATCTGACAGTAGTCGACGTTCCACACAGCCTGATCGTCCCAAACTTTGGAAGCCAGCAGGATGGCGCCAAGAACGATGCGCTTCCAGTTACAGGGGCAGATGTCCATCTCTGCGTACGTCAGCAGCCTCTCCAGGTAAACCTGCCAACACACAATCATCCCATCATGCTAACTATAAACCAGACTCCTACCAGAAAAATACCAGTTTTCTGTAATTTCTGTAATTGCCTGCAGAATAGAAGAGGTCATTACAGAAAACAGAAAGAGTATAAATCTGTCTGTTAATCCTTCCTAACGTACCAGCGTGACGATGGCACACTCAGCAGTGAGCTGCGCCGAGCTGAAAAGCGTTCGAACAAAGCGGTAGATGAGCTTGTGTTCTGGGTCGACCACTGAGTAATCATCTGGAACCTTCTCTCGCTGTTGGAGAAGAGTCGCCTTTGGTCAGTCAGGACAGAATTACGAGGAAAAACAGCCACTGAACAGAATTCAGTGGAACTCAACTTACCGAGAGCGGATGCATCTTCTCATCAAATATATCCAGAGAGCGATTTGAATCTCTGCAGGAGCACAGCAACAAAGCTAAATTAATGATTGCAATGCTAATAGAGGCCAAAAAAAAACTCATTAACTAACTTTCCAGCCACCAAAAGATACAAGATATGACATCACAGACAGGACCTACCTATTCTTTATGTGATAGTATATGGCCAATGCAACACTGCAAAAGAGAAAAATCAACATGGACAAAACATGAAACATTTGCCATGACAGTTGAATTATTTTATACCAAAGATGAGCTCACATGTTATTATCTCTTGTGTATCACCACTTCTCTTATCTAGAGTTTTATCTAAATATATAGTTACAACTATTGCAACTGAGACTGACAGAATGAAAATTACTGCAGCAGCCATTAAATATGAGTTGAATAATTACAAGATATGAATAACATAGTCCCTCTGCAGGTGAAAGACTCACCATTTGATGGTGCTCTTGAGGTTGGGCTGACTGACTGTGCTGTCATCGATGAATATTGTAGAGCAGGAACTATACTTTTTTGACAGAAGCCCTGGCGATATCTGCAAGAGAAGATAATGCTTACAAGGTGTAAAATTCTGAAACATGCATGTAATCACCACACATGGTCAAACACACACATACTTACATGATTCAGGTAATTGCTCTTCCGTTTCTCACGCACTGAATTGGGTGAAAAAAAAAGACGTCAGTGAGGATGAGGGAGATTCAGACGACTCTAAAAAGATGAAATCAACACAACTTTGACGGAGACATACTGACCATCTGTCTGGGACTTGTTGAGGAAGAGGGTGCTGGCTCTAGGGTGGTCTGATGGGTTGGCTTCCTGGGCCAATTCTGAAGGAGGAAAGTATGAAAGTGAGGAAAGGAAATGTTGGTGATATATAGAAAGAATTTTAAAGGGATGCTGTGTTGACAATAAAAGAGGTATAAGAATTTGTACTTGAACACAGCATTATGGCCAAACAGACTTTCACCCACCATCGGGGAGCTCCCTGTCACTGATGTGCTGCAAGTAGGTCCCGGTGTCTTCACTCAGGTCCTCAGTGGTGGTGATGGGACACTCCTCCAGCTCCACCTCCCTCCTGTGAACTTTGGGGCTCTCTCCAGGAGATATGCAGCAGGAGACCGACCCTCCCATCGCTGGCCTCCAACTGTCCTACTATTTCCCATACAACTGAAGACAATCACTGGTCTGAGTGACCTGACGTCTGCAACTTTTATAGGGTCAAATTTAAGTCTTTAAAATAAACCTGAAACTAGATGGAATAAGGTTTGTGAGGCTACACTATTTTGAAGACTTCTAGCACTGATTTCAAGAGCTCAACTGTGTTTTCTTGTTTAAAACTGCAAATAATTGAAGTTAGTTTAATATTAAGGTGAAATATTTGAAGCAACATTTGATTCTGTTGCTGTCAGTAGCAGAGAAAGAACAGATCTATACTGACAACCAACTGGGTATCTGCAGTATGTGCAGACAGCTGACATATTTAGGGCGTGTGCACAACAAAGCACTGGGGCGATTTAACCAAGATCACACGCGTTGACAGCATAGTTTTGGAAGGCGAATAACGAATATCTGCTCATTTTATGACCTAAAAGATAACAATGCAAAGTCACAAGCTTCTAGGTCTTCCTCCATGGCTAGCTGGCTAACGCTAGCTTCCGCACCTTAATCACTTCTTGGCTTCATCAATCCATATTCACTGCGGTCCACGTTTCTGACAGAATTTAAGAGCTTTTAACAAAGCTCACATTGAAATTCGCTAAAATAAAACCCTTCGTAGATAAAAAGGGATGAATAAAGATAGAAGTGATGGTATTTTTAAGGAATAGCAGACGTTAGCATTCATTTCGTCGCATTTACTGAAGACACATCCAGAAGGTGTCAAACGAACCGGAAACGCTCAAACGACAATTTCCTGTTTCTGCTGTTCGAAATAAAGGTCCTCGTTGTATATGAAAAACCCTATACATTCAGTACAATCTTATGAATAGCAAAACTTATCCCAGATGAAGCTTAAACTTTTTCTTTTGTTACATATATGCTTTTTCCTGGACAGAAGTTTTAAATTCTTATTATTTTATTTGAAATAAAAAATAATCCCTATTTAAACGACACTATATTTCTACTGCGTATTTCTAACTTGACGAAGCTAGTCTCTTAAGCACCGCCTCTTCCATTATGAAAAGGTTTGAGGACCCGCCCTACTTGCGTAAACGCTTCTGCTTTCCTATTGGTTAAATATTTTAAACTGTTATATGATTGGTTGAATATGATTCGTTGAGGCGTGTCACGTCACAGATGTGCTCGATTTACACAACACAGTAACCTGAAAGGGTTGAGTGGACTGATTTGCGTACATCCCGCTCCCCGGTGCTATTCTGTGCAATAAAGCAAACGCACATGATAGCTTGGTCCAACACTGTTTTAGTTCCGAGTTACAACCGGACTGTGCATGATTCCTAAGGAACAAAAGGTGGAAGATATGAATGAATAGTTTCATTTTGCAACATGGCTCTGGTTCCTTATGTGGAAAATTCCTTGCCTGCTCTTTCCAAACTTCATAATTCATCAGTAGAGTTTAATTTTGCGAACTATAACCTCCGTCTTACTCAGGACTGGAAAAAGCTTGGTGTAGCTGCAGTTGTATGGGATGCGGTAAGAAAGCACCTATATAAATGAGCATACACCTGTCTGACACAATATATTACGTATTTGCAGTAATATATATGTTATTACTGTGTGTTTACCAGGCAGTCGTCATGTGTATGTACCTGGAGTTGGGGCGGGTGGAGTTAAAGGGGAAGGTAGCCATTGAGCTGGGGGCTGGAACTGGCCTGGTGGGCATTGTGGCAGCCCTGTTAGGTGAGTGTTTCCTAATAACCATTCCCACGCCTGTGTTATTTATCATATTATAACCTTATCATAATGTCAGTGAGTCTCTAAAGGGAACAGTTGCGTTAGAGGGGTGTCAGAAATAATAACATGATCTGGAAAATGGTAAAAGTGTATGGATTTGGGGGTAAAATAACATGTTTTTTTTTTTTTTAATCTTAGACTATTAAATATCCTAAATTCAATAGTTTCATAGTGAAGTTTTAAATAACTTGTGTTCAAAAGGTCTCCCACCCTGACAATAGAAATCTGATAGATGCAGTAAGTTTTTGGTATGAGAAGATGACATTTAATTCTATAGCTATATTAATGTTTAAAGCTCATAATCTTGTTTAATTCTACAGATTGCAATATTGGCATTGAGTAATTTAGTGCAGACTTCCCCTCACAGGTGCCAAAGTGACCATCACTGACCGAGAACCAGCCCTGGACTTCCTGTCTGCCAATGTCAAAGCCAATGTGCCTCCAGAGCGCCTGGGATCAGTTTTTGTATCTGAGCTGACCTGGGGAAAGGACCTTGACCGTTTCCCGGCTGGAGGATTTGATCTCGTGCTGGGAGCCGACATAGTTTACCTGGAGGAAACGTTTGTGCTGCTCCTGCAGACGATGGAGCATCTGTGTTCAGATGCCACTGTGCTGCTGCTGGCCTGCAAGATCCGCTACGAGAGAGACACCAACTTTTTGAGCATGCTGAAGCAGCGGTTCACAGTGGAAGAGGTCTACTATGAAAAACAAAGAGACATTTATATCTATAAAGCTCAGAGACTGCCTCCCAGGAGGGATTTGTAAGTGGACTGTTTTCTTCATCAGACAAAGATTACCAGAAACACATTTATTAACAGCTGCCAAAAATGTAATATTTGAAGAGACAGCTCTAACATAATGTACTGTTTCATACAAGGTGATGCTGACATTTAGAAATACATTGAGTAGAAAATTAATGAAAAGCAACAATAAAAAAAAAGCAAACTATGACATGACTTTACATAATACCTAAAGAATACAATATGGCATTCCATTATCAAAGCAAGACTCATTTTGTTCACTGTGCAGATGTCAGATGTATTTTTGATTTGGTAACTTCCTGTTAAATGTGTTCTGATGCTTGGAGAATTCATCAACAAGCAGCAAAACCCTCATAGACATTTTGTGATTAGTTGTCAGGTTTTTTTTTTTTTTTTTTTTAAAGGAAAATTTTGAGGCATCATACATGAGAGAAAAATGTGACCACAGGTCAGGAGACATTCCTGTTTAATCTGGTGAAATGGAGTACGAGGATTGTATATGCAAGGAAAGTGCTCAGGTCACTTTGCAATTCTGTCAACAGAATTTGGAGATCAACTAATAAAGGCTGGAACCTTCATTTAATGACATCTTTTTAATTTTTAATAATTGTCCAATATGGCATTTTGAGCTTTCACAGAACATATGTCCTTTCACACATGTAGGACCTGCAGGTGATGCCCTCCAAGGGCTGAGTGGGTCCCCAGTCAGGGCTACTTAAACCCCAGATTTCTCTGAGATTTCTTCTGTCTATCACCATCTTCTTAATTGGCAAACCCATGTCTCCAACATTTGTTTGGAAATACACAGCCAATATATTTCTTTCATCGCATTTCAACTTATACGATAGGGAACATGCATGGTACGAGTTCTGTATCCCAAAACACTCCCATGTTCAACACCCAGAGTCTCTAAAATGCAGTCTTGTTGCTTTGTCAAAGGACTAATATCACCTATTCTCATAATGCGGTGCAATATTTCATAACTGTAGGTTGAATTTAATTCTTCACTTAATGCCACGTGAATTCAAAGTAGACAGTACGTACTTTGTCTGCCATCAGGTAGTTATGATAATAGCAGAGATGATTTTAAGATTTAGAATCCCAAATCTGGTGTCCAGATTCACACTCGTCTCAGCTCTACAGGTTCCTGTCAGTAAATCTTCTTAAAGTTACATAACACGAACCCAACATAATAGTTAGCTTTCTTGTTCATGTCTTAACAAGGCAAGGTTAAAAAAAAAGAAAAGAAAAATCAATGGCATTATGCAAGCTGTAAATACAATACACGATAAACCAAAACGTAGCTCATAAGATAAAATATCCATAACACAGCCGATCTATAGTCCAAAGCGTTAGTAAGTAACAGAGGTTAATGCAAGAGCATAGTTACAGTTACAAACGTTGCACACGAAGGTGACCTCTCCACATGGTCCAAGTGTCTGAGGCTAAAACTATAAAAAGTTCCAGAAGTAGCCGTTAATGGTGGCGATCAAGTCCTTCTCCTTTTGCTGGTGATGTCGCTGAGTGTTTCCAGGCACGAGTGACTGGAACGCTTCCCTTTCACCACAAGAACCCTGTAGACTTGATTAACTCTCCTCCAAGGCAAATTTCTCCACATCCACTCTAAATGACTCACCCACACATGGGAAACTGAGGGGATTGGAATTAGGATTTAAAATCTTTTCCTGTTTCTGATCCGTCATTTCATAGATTTTCAGCGGTTTTTAAAAAGAAAAGAAAAGGGGTAGAAAAGGATGGGTGGCATCCAGATGCAAGTCTCTGTGCTGAGTCTCTGTACATGGGGACAGATGGCACCTGTTGAGCCCCGCTGGGTGTTTGCTGACACCTCTACTCAGATTTGTGGCAATATAAGTCTTTGAGGGCTTTCAGTTCCTCGATGAGGGTTTTGTTCTGGTTCTCCAGCACGGCCACACGGTTCTCAAGACACTTGACGTACTCTTTCTTCTTCCTACGACACTCGCGGGCTGCCTCCCTGCGTGACAAACCCACAATGTGAGTACGACCTCACTCACTTTTAACGATGTCAATGTACAGCAGCCTCATGACACACATACCTGTTTTTCATAAGGCGCACCTCCCTTTTGCGCGTGACCTCCTCCGTGGCTCCTCCTGTGGTCAGCGCAGGAGAGGACGCCATGACGACCCCAGGAGTGATGGTGCTGGTGGGGGCGGTGCGGATCTGATAGGCCTGAACATCTCCAGAGGCAGCTGTTGGTTTCAGACGGACAGCACAGCATTGTTAACAAAGGCCGTTCAAAAATCCAACCAATCATCATGTTTCAGCAGAACACCGTGTTGAATGTTGAATGCCCACCTTGTACAACCACTTGGTTGCTAGGCACCAGGATCTGCTGCCCGTCACTGGTCTGGGCGTACTGCAGGATGGTAGCACCAGACTGAGACGCAGAATTTGCCATGGTCAACGTCTGCAGGCCCTGCATGCCGTCTGTTCCGTTATTGGCCAACTGGATGGCCCCACCCTGGGTAATTGCAACTGGAGGGACAGAGCCATGTGTTTAAAATTCATCACAAATCAATTCCAGTATCTGCCAAGACAATATGTAACAACAACATGCTTTTCAGGTACTCACTGTACTGGCCGCTGCTGGTCTGGTAGATGGGAGTTGGCATGGTGACTGTGGTGATGGCAGGGGCTGAGTCATCCTCTGATTTCTCTTCCTCTATCCGGGGGACTGCCGGAGCATCTGATGAGAGGTCGTTCAGAATCTTCCTGCAAAGGGGATAATCACCAAGAAACCTCAGCAAACGCCATTTCATATTAAATCATTATTCACCTCAGGATGAAATGTCAAGTGCTGCGCTGCTCCACATTTATACAGCTGCTCTCATTAACAACCGTGAGCTCCAAAGTACCAGAGTTAAGCTCTTTGTTCAAGGGCATCTCGACAGCAGCTGCAGAGTGAGGGAAGAGTACCATTCATTAAATTTATATGACAATCTAGGGATTCAAGGTTGCCCATTCAAAAGCATGCTTTAGGAATCCATTTCTCCATGATCTAAAACGGATGAAATAACAAGAAGCACTGTTTCAATTATAGTGAAAAAAATTAGAGATGAAAATCAGGATGACACACACAAGGAAAAAAGGCAAACGAGAACAGACTAAGGTGTTCTACATATATATATATGTAGAACACCTTAGTCTATTTTATAAATGTATTAAGTTGTTTTGTGTTTCTCTGATATCAAGATGTCAAACAAACCTGTAGGAAGGTCGTCTGGATAGGATCTCTCTCCTCTTCTGACAATCTGTCACGCTGTCTACAGACTCCTGAGAGTCCTCACTCTCAGCAACAGTCGAAATCTGTGCAGAAAAACACGTATTTTATAGTAAAAATGTAAGTGGAAGGAAGATATTTAATGTCAAAAATCCTGAAACCTGACATTAGCCAGTTTTTCTTCACCTGTACAGTTTGGACTTGAGGGGCCTGGATGACGGACGGCTGGGCAGCCTGGATCACCCCATGGACTTGGACTGTCTGACCGTTAGGCAACTGCACAAGGGTAACTGTGGGACCACTGGAGGACAACTGACCTGCTGCTATAGATGCCTGAAAGCATAAAGACCCACAATCACACATTACTAATGGAAACCTACATGCTTAATTGGATTTGTGTGATTATACCAACAGCTATATCCCTTCTTGGTACCCTCAAAGCAAGATAAGTAACCTGATGTAAATTTCATGGGAACAGATTGAGTATAATAAAAGACATGACATTGCAATTTATGGCTGATTTTCGGGTTTACCTGGGCCAGGGTGGCGATCTGCTGGGCCTCAGACTCAGACACAGCTGTTTCACCACTCTGCTGTGTATCTGCGCCAGCCTCCATGGTCATTTAAATATCTGCAAAAAGTAAGAAACTGCTCAAATGTATGTGCAGACTTCACATAAAAGCATTATTCAGTGTGAAAGTGGCAAAAGGCTGGTTGCGCCTTTTGATCCCAAATGTTTCATACATCTTGCCAAGTCCCATCTTAGTTCTGGGAAGATTAAAAACATTGCAATCAGAACCCGTACTGGATGGTTTACACGTCAAATAAATTGTTTTTGAATTTAAACTCACGTGCGTCTTATTTTTAATAAGTCATCATCATCATCATCATCATATACTTGTTTTTTTTCACGACTTCTTGTTGATATTCCCAGGAAGGGCGTGTCTTAGCTCAACAAGCTAACATGTGGCTAATTTATTTGTGACATCATTAATGTTCTCCCTTTTAGAGGAAAGAGCTAAATTAACTCTTACTAGAATAATTGAAAGACAATTTAGTATTTGCAACGGTAACATTGACAATTTAATGCAGAATGCACAGGGAAAAAAAGGATGTTGCTAAATTTTAGCAAGGCTAGCACGTTCCAATAGAGACGATGTTCTGGATGAATGAGTGACCATATTAACTGGTGACTTTAGCCCGAATGAGGAACAGAACATTTAGTTCTCCAAGTGCATTTTTCATTGTGTTTTGTAATAAACGAATAATTATCAAAAAGAGACCATTACAAGTTGTTGGGGACAAATAAGTCTTGTCTTTGCCCAGGCTAATCACAAGTTAGCAAGGTCACTAGGTAAACCGCAACACCGAGGCCGCTGCTTGGTTAGCAAAGTAGTTCTGGATACATTTAGATTGAATTGTGGGAGTTCCATTCCTTCTGTTAGCATGCTAACAAGCTAAGAGGAATTCACCAAATGTTAACACTTAAACCAACATTTATAACATTTATTTTCGCAATCAAAGCTACAAACTAAAGTACTTTTCCTTTTTTTTAAATACGTCCGTGTCGCAATCAGGCGTTTGCCCCATGGGATTCAACAGAAACCCCACTAATGTTAGTAGCCAACTGAAACTGGAGGGAAATGTCTACAAGACAGTTTTTTTTTTTTTTTTTTTTNTTTTTTTTTTTTTTTTTTTTGTAACTAGGACACCCCACTTTCACTGGCTCTGTTTTACTTTAGCACCAAGTTTATGTTAATAAGCTGCACACAGGTAACTGCTTTTGATTTCCATTGCGGTTTATTAAAGGAAAAAGGTCCAAGCCCACTCCCACATTAATACCTAAGTCTGGGTTGTGTTACGAGCCTTGCAGAGACCGACTCATTTTGTGAGCCGCTGCAACCCCGCCGCCATTATCTCTTTGTTGGCTTCGTGCTGATATTAGGCGTAAATAACCTCCCTGGGTAGCCATCTATCTGTTTAGCAAACATCGGATGCGTATCCTCTTACCAACACAGACTCGCTTCGTCACTCCCGGGTCTACGGAGCTCCACTTTTATTCAGACCGACACGTAAGAGACCGCGTCAGGCTACACCTCCGTCGCGTCACCGAGAACAACAACACGGAGAGGAGGACGAGGGAGACGACGATACCGAAAACCAGCGCTTTCGGCAGGACTCGGCTATCTACAGACAGGCGGGAAAGCACGAAGGTTGCCGAGAATATGACGAGGATAACCGATGGAAGCACGCTCAGTGATCTGAGCATGCGCAATCCGTGTGCGGAGCAGTAAGTGTTTTCTAAATTAAACTTTAACGTATTTAGCTAATATTTTGCTGAAAAATCTGTCAGAAACGTTATCTATCTCTCTATCGCTCTATCTAGTTAGCTATTTTTCTCATTCTTCCTTGTTTGCCCTCTTTCCTTCCTATTTCCTTTCCCTTCTGTTCTTTCCTTCTTCCTTCCTACTTTCATTGTATTGTTCTTTAATTACCCCTTTTCCTTCACCTGCTTCCTTTCTTTACTTTTTGTATTTTCCTGTTTCTTCCCTCCTTTCCTATTGTCCCCTTTTCATTAATCAATAAATTTAAAACTCAAAAGATAGCCATTTTCAGGCACATTATGGATATTTTTAGCACTCGTAGCTGCATGACTGTGGTGGTCCACATGGTGGCAGGATGTACTTAATTATTTTTCCCACCATGCCAATCAGCATTGATACTGTTCTGTTGTGTAGTTTTCAGGCATGTCTTATTACTTCAGCCTGATTTAGCTGCTTACATGTCAGTTAGATCATCTAAACTGTGATATTGGCTTTGTACCACCAAAGCTCATCATTTTAATGAGAAACCAGTGGGCTACAGCTCTGTATTAGTAATTATGAACTATTTACAACCCTCATGATTCACATTACATTTGCTTCTCCTTGGCATCACACATCAAGCCATAAAATGTACTCATTACCTCTGTCACATGGTGTGTGAGGACGAGTGCTGCAGGAGTNCAAGCCATAAAATGTACTCATTACCTCTGTCACATGGTGTGTGAGGACGAGTGCTGCAGGAGTGAAACGGGTTATAAGCTGTGGCAGCTGGTCAAAATCCTGAGGGGAAAATGAGACTTCAGGCCAATTTATGACCATCATCTCTATGTGCGAGGTCATTTTGGAGGCCCCTCAATACCCTTACACCCCCCACAACACACATACACACACACACACACACACACACACACACACACACACACACACACACACACACATTTGAAAAGTACCATCTTCACCTATTGAGTGATTGACTATTCTAGTGGTGCAAACATTTACACTCTTGGTCACGTCTTGTGTCCTTCACAGGAAACAGGCAGAATAACATCAAATATTCAAAATAACTACCATCCAATAGTCTCAGAACAACATATAGTACACATGTTTTGTAACATGTTGTAGCCAAAATTTCTGAGTCCTTGAGTCAATGTAAACAACTTGATTGAACATTGATTTACCTCAGTAACGACCATGATAGGATAGCCTTAGCAAGCCATTATTAGCCTACATGCCAACATGTGAGAACGTTTATTAGTCACCAGTGAATTTGCATTTGCTCATGTAAACTGCTCTACAAGCACAAAATAGTTTGCATATGTGTTGTGCATATTTTGGTAATTCTTGTCCGTGTATGAAATCTTCAATCAAGTTTGCTGTTTTATAAATGATACATTAATACACAATAATGTAAGACAATAGTACGAACAAGCTGTTTACATGATTCCTGATATCTATAAAGTGAGAATTCAAACAGATAAAACAACTAAAATCTGACAGAACATGGTGTTTTGCTTACAACTGAAGTAATAATGAAAAATTTATATAAATAAATTGTGAAGTTTCAGCATTTCATGAAATGTTTCATCCCGCTTTAATAATCAGACTCTGGTGTTTAAAAGGGGCATATTATACAGATTTCCAGGGTCTAATTTTCATTTTGGGGTCTATTTGGAAACCTTTGCAATTGTTAATTTGCAAAAAAAAAAAAAAAAAAAANAAAAAAAAAAAAAAAAAAACCTCACAATGATCCACTTACTGTTGTCTGTTGTCTGTTTTTTCTGAAAAGCTCGCTGTGTTCTGATTGGCCAACTGTCTCAGGTCTGATCTAGAAACATCCACGGACTGTGAAGCACTCGCTTGTTATCTTCAACTTGGCGGCCGCGTCTAACCAGGTGTGCAGGTGGGTAAATTTAAATGTGTTACATGATGATGTAAACATGTTACAGAAATAAACGACCAGTCAAATTGAAGCTTTCAGGGTAGTTCAGGATCTATGGGTGCATTCTATAGGCATCAACATTTAACATTTTTAACACTTCCTGCGATATTCCACTATAAAATGAGGGAAAATAACAAAAACAGAGTATGTCCCCTTTAAGACATGCCTCCAAACCATCTCTCTTTCAGTCTATCCATCCCTCTTTCTGTGTCTCTCTCTCTCTTTTTAATCACACGGGTATTTCAAAATCACCACCCTGTCCAAATCACAGCCCCGGGCAGCGCGGCAGCACAATACTCAACATATTAATAACACGCTGAATCCTATTCTGTCAACATCGCTGTCGAATTATAAATGCAGTCCTCAATCAAGCAGAGTGGAAATATCATACCTGCCACTCAAGCCGTGCATTGTGGGAGACATCAGCCTGTATGGATATACAGGATGGTCCAATGAGGCTGCATATGAATAGAGGAGGAAAACACGGTGCATTTGAATACCTCTGACCTTATGTACATGCTTTTCATTGCAGGCCGAATTACCTGAATTGCATATGAACCAGTGCACCTGGCTGGGGTTGCCATGGATACCGGGCCCCACAGTCTCTTTGCATCACAAACGTGCAACAGCTGGGCTCTGGTGTGTGAAGATGTGAGTTTGAGAGATACTGAGGTGTGGTATCAAGCTTTGAGGCAGGAAAGTTATCTAACAGGCAGAGATTGTGCTGACCCAAGACCTGCTTAATCTGAGCTGCAGGCAGCAGCAGCAGCATCAGGCCGTCTCAATCAATCTGTCAAGGTGTCAGCTCCTCCCCCATCACCCCATCCATCTCTCTCTCCTTCCTCCTCCTCTTCACCCACTCCACTCCTTATTTTGTTCCTTCTTTCTTTCTTACTTTCCTTATTTTCATCACTCCTTCTTTCCTTCTTGCCTTGTTTTTTCTTCCATCCTTGTGTCCCTTCTTTCTTTCTTTCTTTCTTTCTTTCTTTCTTTCTTTCTTTCTTTCTTTCCCATTGTGCCTTCCTACTTTTCTTCCTTCTTTGCTTCACTTTCCTTTCTTTCCTGCACTGAAAATTCTACTTGAGTAAAAATAAGCAAGTATTAGCAGTAACATTTACTTTAGTATCAAAAGTAAAACTATTACTGTGAAGAATACTTTATCCTTCATGGAGAAAATGGAGAAAAACATTATTTTAGTGAGGAAAAACCATTTATCTCTAATCTTGGAAGGAATGATGAAAAGTTTGAAATGAAATTTACAAATTTTAATGAAATCTTTCGCAATGCAAATAGCTGAATATTCATTCAGGCATTGCGTTTCCATGGAGATTGTTGAGCATCTGTTCAACACGAAAACATTTGTACTTCAGGTACAAAGTGCATTTTTCATATCATTGTTTGAGTTTTAGACCTTCAGTTTCCTCTGTTGCTCTTTTCTTCTAGTGAAGCAGCAGGAGGCACAATGGCGGTAAAGACGAAAACACAGACATTATGAGGTAAGTGTCCGAGCGTGTGTGTGTTTGTGTGTGGACTTGCCGCAGTGCTCCATCCCGTCATAACATGTCATTCTGGACGCTATTACTCCCAACAGAGGCAGACACTGCAGCTCAGTGACACAGAGCGTAAGGTCATCTGTCAAACAGAGGAGGCGTGTGTGTGCGTATGTGTGTAAATGTGTGTGTGGCATGTGTATGCTAAACAGAGAAAAGCAGAAAAATGTTCAACAAATTTTGTCATTTTTTGGTGTTTTCACTTGCTAAATTACTCAAATGTGAATGTGTGTGTATATGTGTCAGAGAGAGAGAGAGAGAGAGAGAGAGAGAGAGAGAGAGAGAGAGAGATAAAGACCTGGGAAGCTGTCAGTCACACAGGCTGCACACACTGCTACCTTACAAACCCCACTCTCCTCCCTCACTTCCCATCGCCATGGAGTTCAGGGGTTGCCATGGTTACCGGTGTTCCAATGGGAACACAATACATTTTGCCCTGGAGCCATTGGGGCAAGTGGGTTGGAGAGTGGAGGGGGGGAGGGGTTACAGTGACCTTTGACCCATCAAGGTCTCACGAATAGGAAAGAGCGGTGGGGGTTGTAAATTCGGCTGATCCTGGCGCATGCTGGGATGTGGGTGCAGCAGATTTAGCCGCCTGAGCTCAGCGACTCGTGCCGGATGCCTCCTGGATTTCAGAAGGCCCTGGGCAAGAGAGATAGTCGCCCTCTAATCCGCCAGGTCTCGCTCACCTTGCCTCCCCTGTGTTTGTCAGACACTGCATCTTTTGTGTCAGATCTTTGCAGCTGTCACCGCTCTTGCTTGTAAGGATGATGGCGGCTTTGTGTGGGTTTGTGCGTGTGTGTGTGTGTGTGTGTGTGTGTGAGACAAACACAAACACACACAAACAGAAAGATGTAAGAGGTGCCTTTATCCCCCCACCTTCCAAAAAAAAAAAAAAAAAANAAAAAAAAAAAAAAAAACACAGCAAGGCACCCATGGGGCTCAGAAACTCACAAATATCATGTAAATTTGAAATATTTATTCTAGACAAGGAGTATCAAATTTGACAAATTCTCTGGTGAGGCTGGAAAATATCAGCTTATTCTGCAAATGGATTTAATGTGTGCATGAATATAATTTACAGCTTGTTTGACACATTGAATTCAGTGATCATAAGCTGATTTTCCTTTCAAATCTCTCAGGCAAAACATTGAATTTTAAGGTGTGTATCACCTGATCGTTTGATTTTCAAAGATAAGGGGATTTGACAAAATAACAGGAAAACTAAAATATGGTTTTATATTTGAAGCAGATTGTTAGTAAGTTAGCATGTTTACAGGTAGTATTTATTGGCTCAAACATGCAAAATAACTGGTATGGTTCTTTAAATACTTTAACACTTAGCCAAGGGAGATGGAGACAGCTTTACCTGGCTAAATGTCTATCTGAACAGATATTTATTTTCATTTTTTTAATCCTTTAAAACAGCAGTAAACTGAGATATTTTCACTTTCATTGGTGGAATTGTGAGATATTTTTTTCCCCACTTTTTAAAAAGAAAGCTTAAATCTCAAGACTTCACATGAGAAAAAATGGTATTTGCAGTGTGTTCATAATGTTAAAAAAAAAAAAGAGAATAAAGGTTCTTATTAGCTAGCATCTATTGCTTTGATGCAGCACTGACTTAGCTTTCTTAAAGATGCAGAAGAATTTGTGCAGAGGTAGAACTTGCAAGTGTGTGTGTGTATATGTGTTTGTGTGTGTGCGTGCATGCCTGTCTGTGTATGCATAGGGGAATAGAAGGGAGAAGGGTTATTTACTGTGCGGCCCAGGCGACCTGTCCGTCCTCACGTCCAGCCCCAGCAGATTAAGATGCGGCCGGTGGCGGCTGCCAGAGCCGGCTGAGATTGATGGGGAACACGGGGGCCACAGAGGCCCTGCAGAATTCTGAACAGAGCCTGTGGGTAGCAAGCAGGCATACTGCTGGAAGATACTCGCGCCTCTCTCTTCCCCCTCTCTCTTGTCACCATTTTTTCTATCTTTTTTCTGACTTTTCTTCATCGCTCTGTTGCTCTTTCTGGCATTTTTTTTCCTCTCTGTCACTCTGCTACTTTCAGCATCCTTGTTTTTCCGACTCTCTGTCACTCTATCACCCCCACTGTGCCCCCCCACCCGGGCTCGCAGCCCCCCTGAAGACACTGCTTCAGCAGCTTTTGTAGATTTGGATGTCATGAAAGTGCAGGTGTGTCAGCATGGCGTGTGTGTGTGGAGGAGAGAGGGCAAACGTGTGTGCTCTCAATAAATAATTCCCCGGTTAAGATGGGTAGCAGGAAAGTAATAGTGAGATGGATGACTGTGTGTGTGTGTGTGTGTGTGTGTATGAGTGTCAACACATACAAAATGCAGCTCGCTACCAAGCTGCTGCACAGCTGAGGAAAAAAAAAATCGCAATTATCTCAGTATGTCAACATCTGCATAGTGTTTGCGCTTGCTTGTTGATGTTGATGTTACAGTGATGGAAGGAGGAGAAGATGAGAATGGAAGACAGAGGCTTGCAGTTATGTGTGTGTGTGTGTGTGTGTGTGTGTGTCCGTGTGTGTGTGTATGCTGAACAAACTGCACTGGCAGGGTTTTCGTTGGAGTCCCCGGGGCAGAAGATGCATGAGTCAGCGGCCAGTAGGATTTATAGCCAATTGATTAAATTAGCATTTGTTCTGCTACTGGGGCAGCAGCCTGTCAGTATAAACATACAGTCAAACACACACACACATACACAAATGCAGTCACACTACCACATGGCCAAACAAAATGCACCTGTACACCAACTGCATTTGAGGAAAAGATGAAGAGAAATGAGACAGTGAGGGAAAAAATCCACCAAGCAGCAGCAGACAATTAGCAATAATGCCAATAAGTCAACATGATTAACGCGAGGGCCGCTGGGATGTAAATACTTACAGAAATAAACACCACACGCACCCCCACAAGCCCCCGCTCTGAACNCCGCTGGGATGTAAATACTTACAGAAATAAACACCACACGCACCCCCACAAGCCCCCGCTCTGAACAGCTCCTCATGTGATACAGCAGCGAGCGAGGGGGTCGCACACGCCGGGCTTGCTGACAAGCCTTTTTTATGACATTCATCAAAGCCATCTGCCATTTTCCGCTCAATTAATTTGTTATGGGAAGTGGGATCAATTAAGTGCGCACCGTAATGGCTTTATATCCTTGTTTCCCTTTTATAGCCCAATATTTTCTGTGCTCCACTCTGGCATGAAAAGGCAAAATCGATATCCCCAGCTATTTTCCCCTCCTGTGGACTAATTTGTTTTTGCCACTCTCTTCCTGGCATGATAAACTGGCTGTAATGAGGGGTTAGGGCGAGGGGACAGACTAAACATAAACCCGCCACTCCAGCCAAACAGCGAGCTGGGCGCCCTCTTCACATTGCAGCGATTGGATGAGGAAACGTATTGAGACCTCATTTGGATTTCAGCGGCGATGTCTTTTCCCACACTCCACCCAACACCAGGCAGTATCAAGAAGGATTGACCTTCGGCCTGTTATCATCCAACACATTGGTCACCCGCGGAGACTGAGTGGCTTAGCGAGGGCGGAGATGGCGATGATAAGAACAATGGGTNTTGGTCACCCGCGGAGACTGAGTGGCTTAGCGAGGGCGGAGATGGCGATGATAAGAACAATGGGTGGCTCATCCACACAGTTAGCTAGACAGTGATGGGTGGAGCGGCGTTGGCTTGCCACCCATTAGTACAAGTGTCACGAGTCGCTGGCGTACTCGCCTTGCTTACGTCGACCCCTACAATGTATTGATCGCTTCCCCATTAAGCCTGCTGATGGGCTTGATGATATGATGAAGAAGCGGGGGGTGGGATGTGGGTGTGTTTAAGTGCACGTGTGTGTCTTCAGACCAGGGTGAGGGACCGCCATTACTCCTGGAGCGAGCCTGATGACATTGCCATATTGATTTTGACATCATCTGGTTGGGATGTGCTTCAGAGGCTGGATCTTAAACCAAGGCGACCAAAGTGTCACCTTGTGTGTGTGTCAGCAGACAAAGCGAGCCGCCAAGAGCCAAACTGTTGGCCAATGCGCATATTATTACAAAAATCCCCTTTACTGCCCTAAATAGACAGATTAATACAGGTGCAAAATCTATTCTATTGTTGTATTTGCCTCAAACTAAAGCTGCAACTGTTTGTTCAGCAGCAGTTTTGCCTCCATCCGAGAGGTCATAGCCTCCCATTGTTTTCAAAAATGCTTTAAAACAGCAACTGCTGCACAGGCGAGCGTAATCCATCACTTGATGGATGACGATCCTTTTAATTTCACCAAACGTGGCTTTGCGTGGCCTTGTAGCTCCGTGACGTCACTCTTGTTTGGATCAAATGTTGCTCCTTCCTGCTGGGATTTAAAGTGAAAAATCAATTCCAGTCTCGGTCTAGATTTGCCACTTTGCCGGATGTTTCTGTTTTTGACTCTTTAGAAGTATGCAATAGTGTAAAAAAAAAAAAAAAAAAAAAAATGGGAAAATGTGCTCATTAAAAGGTTTTTGAAAACAATAGGAGCTCTGGGAGGTCAGGATAAACCTGCAGCGGTGGGCTTTTGCTTTATATTCTTTAATTATTCATTCATTTATTATCCAGGTTTCCTATTTTAAAACCTTTCCAATGCTTCAATGTGCAAGAAACTCATTGCTCTCCATTTGCTGCAACACTGCTGTGCACACTGAGTGAAAACAGGCCGTTTTCTTGTAAAAGAGTTTGCTAAAGTCAAGAAAACGGTCAGTAGCAGAAGGATAAACTGCTGGGTTGGTGAACGCTCATTCGAACGTTGTCATTTAAACAATTACAATCTGAAAAATTCCACTTTTTATCAGAAAAATTCCACTTTTTATCTGCTCTCTTCTGATTGGTCAGTGTCTAACCAGATATGCTACATGTTGACATATGGGTTTGTTGAACTGGAAGCATTTCGGCACATTTTGACCTTTTCACAAAGTTCAACATCTCCTTGCTATAATATTACAATATAAAAACAAAGGGGAAAAAAAGAAAAAATATAATATGCACCCTTTAATGGTGATATGAAAAAATGAAAAACTGTTTTCATTTTACAAGAAATGACTGTTTAAAGTGGCTCCACTGATTTTTGTGTTTTATTGGGTGTGGGGAAAGTGTTAGCGTGACTTTGTGTGTGTTTGTGGAAGATGTGGAGCTCAGAGTGGGCAGGGCCAGAGATGAAGGGTCAGGCTGCCGGACACGACTTTCATTCATAATCAGGCAGCCATGGCTTGCTGCAAACGGTGGGCGGGAGGGGGAGTGAGACTTGGCCGCTTGTCAGGACCGGCCACAGATTAAAACTCCATCGATCCAACTGTAATTTATTTATCAATTCAACGAAAAATTAAACATTGACCCTGTTCTTTGAAAATCCCCCTTTTTAATCTTGTAGGACAAAGTGACTTGAATACCAAGCGAGCAGGTCGAGGAGCCAAAAAGTTGAAGGAGTTGTGAAATGTGAGATGGTGTGTGTGTTTTAGGGGAAGTGCTGCATCTTCCAAACCCTCAGGACTTTAACATCAGACAAACAGCTCATATATTTCCCCCCAAACCTCAGTTTTTCTCTCTCCACCATCTGTATTCTCCTCACTCCTCCCGCTCATCTGATCTTTTCTTCCGTCTCCGACTACCATTGCTCGCTTTCTCCCTCTTATTTTACTCACAAATGTCAAAATAAACCAGCTGTACATCCTGTAACTTTCTTATCACCACATCAAAGCCTCCATATCTGCCCTTCTCTCTCTTACTCCGAAACCCTTTTTGGAATCCTGCTGACTCCAAGAAGCAAACACTCCTCAGAACTGCACTAAAGCCTCTTCTTGTCTCCTTCCGCATCCTGCTCTCCTTCCTCCTCCGCTTCCCAGCATCCTTCATCCTTCTCTCTCTCTCTTGCCCTCCCTGCTTGGACAGAATAAAGTTACCTCACTCACGCACCTGTCAAACAGCGCCTCCTCCCTCGTCCCCTCACCCCGTGCCCCGCTCTCTGTCGTCCTCCTCACCCCTTTCTGANCGCCTCCTCCCTCGTCCCCTCACCCCGTGCCCCGCTCTCTGTCGTCCTCCTCACCCCTTTCTGAACCCTCCCCACGCCCGTCCCTGTAATCCAATTAAAAGCACATTAAGGCCAAATGAATAGCGCTGGATTTAATTAGCTGCTGAGGAAGGTTGGCTGGCTGGTTGGCAGCGGGGCGGGTGGAGCGGGACTGCAGGCTCATGGGGGGGATAGAACTCTGGTCTCCTTNCCTGCCGATGTCGGCGGGTCGAGGTGCATTAGCCTCTGAGCTTGTATGCGTTTGTGTGTGCAGAGAAGTGGAAAGTGACTTCATGCACATTTTTTTCACCCACTGAATTATGAAGTACACTTTTGAGGTACTTATACTTTAATTATGTAGTTTCATTTTGTATACTTTGTAGGTTTTAATCAATTATATTTTCTGGCAACAGATTCCAGGTTTATATTTAACATAAGATAAGCTACTTTACTTCCTTCTCTCACTCCTTCTATCCTTCTCTCTTTCTCCCAGCCACCACTCCTCCTTCCTTCCTGCAGGAATTTCCTTATGTTATTCCTTATTCCTTTCCTTTCTACTTACTTCCTTTCCCACCCTTCTTTTTAATTATTTTCTCCTTAATTGCTTTCCATATCCTTCCTAATTTCTTTCCCTTTGCTTATCCTTTATTCCTTCCTTGTTACTTTCCTTATTTCCTTCCTTTCCTCCTTCTTGCTTGTTCCTGCCAGGTGACAAACCTTCTGTGACCCGTTTTGAAGTTTCTCATTAATATGAAATAATTTTTGAGTAATTTATCAAACTTTTTTCACCACTTCACCCTTCAAGCTCAAACTGTGAAGGATTAGCTTACGTTAAAACTGGTCTGAAGGTCAAGACGATGTTGCAAAATGGCTCATTGAACGCTGCGCGACTTGGCACAAAGTTTTATGATGCTAGAAACGTATTTATTTTTGCTCCCTTCTGCTCCGGCAGAATGTACAGTACATTTTATTTCTGTTTGTTTGCCTCTCTCACCCTCCCCTCATTGCAGAAACTGGATGCAACCTTTCCTGCTCCAGTCTTGCAAAGTGCACGGTCAGCAGAGTCGTCAGTATGACCCACGGTGGCATATGAATCCTCCCTCTCTCTCTCTCTCTCTCTCTCTCTCTCTCTCTCTCTCTCTCTCTCTCTGGATGTGTGTGTTCAGGTTCTAATGAGTAAATACTGCCTCTACCAGGGTCCCCTTAATCTAGCCACCAGGGGGCTCAGGAAGTTGGACAGAGTACACCCAAGTGTGTGTGCGTGTGTACATGTGTGTTGGTGCAGGTTTGAGCACTTACGTGTGTTCGTGTGTGTCCGTGTGAAATGAGATCCAGGTCCTGGCCTCTCCATTTCTCTCTGCAGGTAATAAAAATATAGAGTGCCCTCCAGATCCCTTTATAGAGAGAGAGTTGAGACCGCAGCGAAATCTAGGACAGGCTCCATTGATTTGGAGGCTACAGTATTACTAGCCATCACGGCCGAGGCAATATGAGAGGCCTTTTTTAAATCACACGGCTAGCCTGAGCCCAGAGGGACGGAGAGAGAGAGAGACAGAGAGAGGGAGGGGAGGGGGAGGGATAATTGGCAAAACTATCCTTTTTGTTTCCTCTCCTTACCATCCCTCCCCTATAACATATTCTATATCTTTATCAAATTTCTGCATCAACAATGTCTTCTCATCTTGCAAAGTTGCCAATAAAATCTCTGCGCCTTTAAGAAGATTCAGGAACATGCAACCTGAGCGCTGCGCTGCTGTTGGTGCTGTAATCCCTCCCGTTTTGCAGTCATTTCTTCTTTTTTGTCATATGAATTGAAATTTACATGTGTAGAGAGAGGGTGCTGGATGTGTTATATCACTCGTGGTTTTTTTAAAAGCCCATTGTGCGACTTCCCAAATGTCATTCATGAAGAAAAAATAAGGATCCGTCTCTCAATTTGGTTTTCATCCAACAACAGCAGCAATTGGAATCGTTTTAAGACGTGGGGAAAAAATGTTTTTTAGTGTCTTCTTGTCTTGGATTGGGTTCTTTGGGATCTCAGGAGAGCAGTGGAGTGTTCTGGGTCGGGCCAGGAACCGACCCCCTCTGTCTGGCTAAATAAGATAAGACCTTGTCATTGTATCCCTCCACTCCACAGCCCTGCTTGCATCAAATATTCATGGGCCACAGCAGACTCTTAAGTAAACTGGCCAATTTGTTGCGGAAGACGTGCATTAAGATTGGCTGGGCTGATATGCGACTGGCCCCCGGGGACAGGCCAGACGGGGTGGGAGGCTGCCATTTTGGCTCTCCGGTCTCTATTGTTGAGGGACGGAGAGCGGCACGTGCCTGTCTGTCTCAAAACCAGGTTTGGAAACCGTCTTTCATCCAGGATAGAAGAGGCGGAGTTGTGTTTGAATGACAAAAGGGCAGGAGGTGGTGTGCTGAGGAGGTTTTGATTTGTCCTGGAAACAGACTGGAAGGAGAAGAAAGGGTCGAGTCATGTGGCTGCTGGTAGTCATCCTGTCATGTGACGCCTTGTGGATCAGTTCTCCACGGTGCACGCATGAATTGTAACAACTTAATAGATCAAATCAGAGGGATAAATAAACAAAAAGTACACATGGAGAGACACACAAACGCACACAAACCCACCCAACACTTTTGAAAGATGGCCCGTACAATGTCTCCAAACAATAGATTTCAAGGATAGCCCATCTCCACATTATATCTCCCCGAGGACAGAAGTTGACAAATCACTAAAGCACATTTTTATTTTGTTTTATGGGTGCAGGAGTTGAGCGGAGGCTAGGGATAGACACAACTTTACGCTTAGCGATTCCCTGTAGGGCATCCGATGGAAATGAGCTGAGAAGGCTGTCTGACGAAAAGAAACTAAAAAAAAAGAAGAAAGAAGTTGAAGCTCGTAAAACCCAAACTCGTAAAATTGTTGAGTGGATCGGAGCGGCGAGGATTCCTCGAGGCGGGAGGATGGGAGGGGGGTCCTCTAATCCTCGATGGCAGCAGGGGCGAGATCACGATCTGTGGCCGTTGAGGACAGAGATGGCGTGGTGCAGCGGGGGCCTGGCACAGTTATTAGGCCACTTCCGCAGAGGACCGACGGGTGTTTAGAGAGCAGCCGGGTTGCCGGGTGACCCCTGACAGCCTGCTTGTCATCTGGCACTGAGGAACTCTGGGGGATTGGGCAGAAGCTTGTTGTGCATATTAAATGTGACATTCCGCCTTTCGCTTACAGATAGAGAAAAGATAGAGGGAATGATAATTTGAGGTGAAAATGGCAGCCATTTATTTCCTTTGCAGCATCTCATTCTTGCAGCTTGGATTTTAAGTTGAAATTGGTAATCTAAAACTACATTTAAATCCGTTCCAACCCCTTTTCACAGCATGGAAACAGCTTATTCTTACACCCTGTGAGAGGTTTGATTGTTGCCTCAATAGGCTCAGTTTCGAATGAAGTCATTTACATGCTAATAGCCATGCAGAGCTGTTTTCTTATCATGTATGTAAATGAACAGGTTTGCTAGATCTATGTTGGCCAAATACAAACAGTCAACAATATGCTGACTCCATGTTAACGTTTCACTTTATTTATTCATGCGGTAATTAAACACTGCCGACACACATGATTCCTCGTTGATAGGCTCGTTAGCATTAATTAGCTCTAATTAGGAAAACGAACTGATGTATCACACCTGCGGTTCTGTCTACGTCTTGAGGATTTTGAGTATTTAAATGCATCAATCTGGCATCTGTAACACGCATGGTACATATATGAAATAGCCCACTTTGTATGATGAAAAACATATGGCACACATGCACATTTATAGTGTGGGAGTTGCACTGCCGCGATGCAGGAGCAGTTATTAAAAATAGGAAGAGGAGAGACAGAAAGAGGCCGTGTGAAGGCAGCGTGAGAGTGGGCGTGGATGAGGATTATTCTGAGCCGCTCCATCAGTAAATAGGCGTTTGTTTTCAGGCTGACGAGAGAGAAAAAGAGGAAGAAATAAACACCAAAATCAGCAGAACATAAGCATGACACAAGAGGAAAATCTAAAGACAAGATTAGACGTTTGTGTCTACATGTATGTTCACGCTTACGCAGTACGTCTTAATTATGTTTGTAATTAAGTGAATAAAAATGCTTCTTTTTGTGCGTGTAATGAGGGAAATTGTACCCACTGAATACATATACATATATGTGTAACTGTGTATCTCAAAATGTGTATGTGTGTGGTGCAGTACTCAAATCTACTTTACTTAAAGGAGCAAACCTGTGATTTTTAGGAGCTATAGCCAAATAACAGGAAAACTAAAATAAGTGTGTTGCAGTATACATGTGTACTTATGTGCTTTTACATCTACGTATGAAGTGTATGTGCCAAACACCTGCTCCAAAACTTGTGTGTGTGTGTGGTGTATATGTGTGTGTGTGTGGATGTGACCGACTCAGAGGTCATTCCCATAAAGAGTAGTGGGGACGTTTTGAGCGAGAGAGGAAATCCAATTAGGAGCCCAGTACAGTTGTCATGGCATTTAACAAATAACTCTCTTCCATCTCTCTCTCTCTCTCTCTCTCTCTCAGCGGCGAGCGGGCGAGCGAGGCACTGCACACTAATAATAACCCGCCTCGCTCTAAGTTATAGTCTTATACTGTATTATGTCTCCTATATGTCTGAGAAGAATTACGTTTCCATTCGTGCCTATGATGAAGGCATTAGTCAACACATACCGTAACAACCAACCATCACCGGATTTACCCGTGATGTGTTTATGCATGTGCACACGTACGCACACAAACACACATGTGCACACATAGACCCATCCATTCCCTGAAATACATGTATTATCCCAAGGTGGATAAAAAATCAATGAAAAGCAATATTCCTATTGGATTTAGTTTATGCCATCGACCTATTTCTGCGAGCTGCTGCATAGATCATCTGAGCAGCGGTGAGTGGACGACCCGGTGACCTCCAGCCAGGGTCATCGCATTAACGCTCGCTGCTGCTCCAAAGATAACGGCTTTACTGTTAACGTTATAATATTAATATTGTTTGTTGTCTTTAATCAATATTGGAACGTTCAGAAAAATACAGATTTTTTCACTTTCATATCGCCGTTTACGAGTCAAAAACTGGGAATTACCGTGTTTTCCATTTGACGTGAATGCAGCATTAGCATACAGGCTAGAATGAATACACGTTTTCAGATCTGTCCTGTCTCTCGCCGCTCTTCTTGTTCATCGAAACATATTAGGTGGTGTCATGAAGAGATGCAGGGGATTATGGGAAATATGGTCTTAACTTCTTGCATTCGAGTGTTGACAAACCATTGCAGTTTTAGACTCGATCCTCTACATTTGAGAGCTAAATGTCAGGTGGCAATGTTGTTTTCCAAAATGATTAGCCTGGATTTTTAGAAAAGGTCTACACCTGTACCAAATCCACCAAACATCCAAACAAATGAAGCCCCCTGAGACCAAGATGAACCCCCCGAGGCCAGAACCACACCCTCTGCACTAACATTGCCTTGTATTTCCGTCTCTATAACCCATATTTGAAGCTGACGTCACAAAATGACACGGTGGCAAGAGACCAACCTGGCAACTTGTGGCACCACTTGTCTGGGAAGATAATGAGCTCCCATAGGCCAGAGATAGGGCACTGTGTGTCTTTTTTTCATTAAAGTAGAGAGAGATAGTGGTGGAAAGAGAAAGGGAATTTCTTTAAACACTTTAAACTTCAAATTGCCCCAGTTTGGTCAACCCCCAGCAGGATTTGGCTGTAATGAGGACTGTTTCTTCTCTCTCTGTCTGCTGCCCTCTTGTCACCTTCTCGTATTCTCTCCCTCTCTTCCTGTCTTTGCTCTCCACACTTGATAGTGCAGACAACAGATCGCTCCCCAGAGAACTACCCCTAAAACATTATCCATCATGTTGACAACAGTACAACTCAAGATTCTTAAAGTGGAGAAGATATCATGTAGTACACACAGATAAACTCCTTTTTACACGGTTTCTGCGCTGTTTTTCTTCCACGTCTTCTCTGTTTTACCAAGACGAGTGAAAAAAGTCGGTCTCATCTTTTAAAGGTTGCACGTTCAATACCTGTAACTGACATTTTCCAAAGCTATTACAGCGCTCCTGATCAAAGGCCGCCTTAAATCCATATTTACGTGCAGCTGACAGCTTTTGGAGCATCACCTGTTTGGCCAACAACAGCACAGATACTGTGATATAAGCCAGAAGCCAATTGCTTGCAGTATGTCATCCTGGTTGTATATGTCCTTGTAAAAATAAAACCGTACACATACAAGTGTGAACAACAGGGACGGGGGGAGATATATGATGATGAAAGGAAGGAAAGAGGACATAAGGGTGAAGGAGTGAGAGAGGAGAGTTTGAATTTTGGTGGATGGATGAATTTGAGAAAGTCTGGGTATCTTTTTTTAAGATGATTCAATAACATTTCATATCTAAGGAAATAGTTCTATCAAGCACCATATAGGCTAGATTATTAGAGTATTTTCAAGCAAATTGGATGGTTGACATGTTAATATACATCAATTATGGTAAATCAAGATGTCTTTGGTTATTTCAAGAATCAGACCAGTCAAAGAAAATCTTTAAAAGTCACATTATTTGTGATTGAGTCCTGTAAATCAGATTTTCACCTAATAATTTCTATTGGAGAGGTTTCTGCCATGTAGAAAACCCACTACACATCTAAAAAACACACTTTTAAACCACAAAAGGCTTTTTTGTGGTTTTGCTCTCATTAGATTTGTGGGCTGAAATATTTGAGGAAGCTGAAGTGTACTTGTTATCCTGCAGGACATTTGAGCAGACTCAAGAAGCGTGCAGGAAGGATTCATGAAGATACGATTCAAGTGCTTTTTCAGGCATTCTGACTGCATTCATTTACTACTTTGCCAAGGACTGGATGGGCTGAATGAAGCGAAGGTAATGAGTGAGCAAAAAGAGAAGGATGGAGGACAGATGAGTTGGAGTGTGTGATGATTCTGTGAGGAATGATAGAGAGACAGAAAGGGAGATTGCTGGTTTTACTGCATCAAGGCCATGTGTTTGGATTTACGGAGCCAAGTGTGTACGTATGCTTGTGTGTGTGTGTGTGTGTGTGTGTGTGTGTGTGTGTGTGTGTGTGTGTGTGTGTGTGTGTGAAGACTAAAAGTGTCCTAACTCTATCTCTGACCTTGTAAAACTCCTAAAACACTGCATCTGAATTAATTCACTGGTCATTTCCAGTGGGTGTATTAAAGTGTGGAATAATACCTGGAATACAGAAAGTCTACAAAGAGAAATCTGTCTGCAGAAACTTTAATATAATAATAAATCAAAGGGACATTTTCCAGACTTTTATGTTCTTACTTTTATTTAAAGGTCGATTTCCAAAACTTTGTAATGCTTTAATGTGAGAAACAGATTAATCCACTTCTGCTCTCCATTGCTGCAGCACCACTGTGCACACTGAGTGGAAACAGGCCATTTTAGATACTGTCTCTTTAAGACTCCTTGCTGTGTTGTGATTGGCCAGCTTTGTCAGGTAAAGCTGACAACATCCATGGATTGTAAAGCATGGATGCTGGCCAATCATTTGCTCACAAGCCTCATACCTTGTGAGCGTGTCGAGCCACTGTTACATAATGACATCATCATGTAACAGAAGTAAAGGACCAATCAAAAAGGAGGCTTTCAAGATGCATTTCTATTAGGCATCAACCCCATCTTTTGACAAACTCCCTAACTGTGTAACTACACTATAAAAGTTACAGAATAAGAAAAAGTGTAGCATGTCACCTTTAAGGTCTGAACTTTGTCCCGACAATCAATTTCTCTTTCTATGTAAAGTGAGAAAAAAAGATCCCTGCCCATGACCAATTATATATTTTCAGAAGTTTAAAGATTTTCTAGAATTAGATGTCTTTGCTAAAAAAAAATTATCTCTATCATATCAAGTCATATTTGTCTATAATTGAGTCCTAAAAGTCTTATTTTATTAAAGTATTAAATCTTCAACTGGTTTCAGGCAAAATGAGTGTCAGTATAAAGTAGATCACTGTGTTAGAACCAAATTAAATGACATTTTATTCAAGAGAATACTTGAAACAAAATGATTTGGCTTTTGAAATAATTCACTGAACTGGAAATCTTTCATTAGTTTTAAGAAAAGACTTTTAGGATTCAATTACAGGAAGAAGAAGATTCTTTTATTGTATCATAAGTAAGGCACAAAACAAACCTCACAGATGCATAATATTGAAATTAAGATCAACTTCACGACAAAACAAAGCAGATTTTGCTTTGTTGTTATCAGGAAATCTAGAAGGAGATAAATAATGACTCCTTTAGCAAAAGCTGATCTGGCCACGACGATAAGCTTCCAGAGAAAATGAGGGGGAGGTGAGCCATGTAGAGCAAAATAAAAAAGTAATCGTCAGAATGTGACAGCGGAGGAGCAACCTTGAAACCTCAGGTGGGCGATGGAGCAGCCTGAGGGGGCTTTGTGTTAGCGAGGGGNGGGGAGATCATAGGCCTTTTCTGCACAATGACAAGAGCCTCCATGCAGCGACAAGGACACACACGACTTCCATCTCCTCTGCTTTCTTTTAGGGACACGACCCGCTTGTCTTCACCCCTGCTGTGCGACGACATAGCGGAACACGGATTTGAGAGTCATTACCGCACACGAGGTATGCACACGCACACGCACGGACACGTACCAACACAAGCACGATTTAGCTCATTCTTCATCGTGTAGTTTTATAAATATGTTTTTCTTCCTTCCTTCCTTCCAGGCAGATATTTGTTTCACCGTCTTCTTGCAGAGGCACGAAGCTTGCTTGAGGTAGGTAATCCATCACGCTGCCTTCTGTTTTTGTCAATTTTTGTTATCGTCTGACATCTTCAACAACTTTTCCTCGTTAGAGTATGAAGGAAAGTGAGATTTGTAGTTTTGCGCATCAAAATATTTGATGTTTGGCAGTTAAATCTCAGACTGCAAATCTTGCATCTTTGCAAAAGTATATTAAATTATGCTATTCTTTATGTTCCAATCCTCTCTCTGTTCTCAGGGTCCTTTAAGTGTGTGTTAACGAATAACCCTAACCCTAAACCTAACCCATTGTGGGCTCTATTATGTGCTCTATTGTGCTATATAGAGCTGGGAAACATAGAAATGATCCCTTTAATCAACAGTCATGAAAGGAGTACATTAATAAGTATATATGATTTTTACACTGCAAAATAATCTCAATTTTAAGTCATTTATTGGGTCCCAAAGGTCTTATTTGCTTTAAACATCTAACTGTACAGTAACATTATTTCAACTAGTTTCTAATTTTCATCAGCATTATGAAGAGTTTTCTAGAAATGAGAGTCTAAAAAAAAAAAAAAAAANAAAAAAAAAAAAAAAAGAACAGAAAAAGACAGATTGTGATAGAAGATTAAAGAAAAAAAGGTGATTTGTATTGGAGAAGACAAAACAGCCTCACTTAGGGAACTTCTGAGACTCAAAAATAAATAAATTGATAAATTAATTGATTCATCTCCAATGTAGAAAGAGTTTGAGTCCTGCTTAATGAGGTCTAATCAGCCAGGACTGAAAACACCTGAGGGGCTGTGTCTGGACTTTAAAAATGCACAACACCCACCACAGAAATACTACACCCAGGTGTCAGAAAGAGAAAGTAGTTTGACATTTAAACAGTGTGGAGGTGAGGAAGGCGGGGAGGTCAGGATAGTGAAAAGGTTGATTTATTTTACCTTCAGCTTTTCATTTTCTGTGACATTTCAGCCATGACAAAGTCTTTAACTAAATTGCTTTATTTGCCTATTTGCATATGTAAAGCTGGGTATCAATATTTAATGTTAACCCTAACCCCTAATCTGCAGACCCTAATTCAAACCCTAAGCCTGAACCAAACCCTGACCAATAACCCCAACTCCAGGGCCCAGACCAGGACCCTAAGCAGAACTCCCTAAACATAATGATCCATGATACTGAATGAACGACTCCCCCACCACACCCTTAACCTGGACCAGGACCCCCCATGCTAATCCGCTCTCTAACACAGTAAACTTCCTGGCCTGGATAACCCAAAACCCCTAAAATTTCTTTTAAGTACAATTTACTTATTTTTTATTTTGAAATACTGGATGACCAGGAAAAATAATGTACCTCTATATACCTAAAGGGAGAATATTCCCATTTAGAAAAAATCTAACTAACCCCTAACCTTTAATTTTCCCTAACTTTCTCTGTATTGACCAGAAAGCTTAAACACTGCAGAGCTGAAAAAAAAAAAAAAAAAAAANAAAAAAAAAAAAAAAAAAAGCAATCTCTGGTTCCTGCGTTTGACTTTTGACTCAAGACTTCATTAACCATTAACGTTCCACTACCACTCTGATAAAGATGCAGAGGAAAATAAGACTAAAACCAGCAGGAGGTAACGCGTCGTGTAAAAATATATATTTCAGAAGACGACACAGTATTTTAAAATTAGACTTCAGTAACGTGTGCCAAAGCCGAGTCGATAGCAACCAAACGGCTAAAGACACGTTAGCGCAGCAACAGAACAAAGACAACAAAATGTCGACATTGTGATACAAATCTGCCTTGTTGTGTGTGTGTGCACGTCTTTGTGGACAAATTGTTTGACACACACACATTCACGCTCACACACACACTTAGCACCACCCCCTCCTCATCCAACTTGAGAGACAGTTCCTCTGTTCATTAATGATGTGTGTGTTGGAGGAGCTTTTTGTAGCATCAAAGACGAGTCACTCAAAGGCGAGCAGAAGAAATGACTTAATCATTGCGCCAACACACTCTCTCTCTCTGTCTCTCGCCCTCTCTCTCTCTCTCTCTCTCTCTCTCTTATGCTGACATTCGCACACACATACACACACTTTTTTCTCGCTCCTTCTGTGTAACTTTGCTGAAGGCGGCGACTTGGCACCTTCTCTCTTTCTTTAGAACATTCTAGCGCTAATCAGTGGAACCCTGTCCTCGCCCAAAACACAAGGGGGTTTGTGGGGCATGAATAAGGCACCGGGCTCACAGAGCATCAGCCATGTTCTCTTCTCTCTCCGTCACCCCCCTAAAAGCCAAGCCAACCCTCCCCTCTGAGCTCTGAAGGAGTCTTTTTGGAGATGGCACTCTTCTTTTTTGATGTTTGACAACTGAGGGAGAGGAGGGAGGCAGGTTGCGGAGGGGAGGAAGGGACGAGGGGTTGGGGAGGTGGGAGGACTGCACCTTTTATCCAGCAGATTCTATCCTAAAGGGAAAGACGGGATGTGTGCTTGTGTATGTGTGAACTGACCTTAAAGTGGATGCATTCTGCTTTTGTTGTTATAATTTTCATTGTGGAAGGCAATATGTCTTGAATGTTGTCATATAGGAGGTTAACGACTATAATTGCATCCAGGAAGACAAACCAATCAATCTAAACTGCCCAGAAAGTCTAATTTTTGATTGATTCTTCACTTCTTAACACATTTACATCAACGTAACACATTTGAATTTGACCCGGTGACCCAACAAGTCATGTGATATGTGAACCAATCACATCCAGAAGAGGTGTCAGAGGTAGAAAAGACAAATGGCGTTTTTTAAGAACTATACTTCACAGTCTAGGTCGTGTTCATCTTACACCATTTAAAGTATACTGGAGCCTTTAAAGAGAGTGACTAAAATAGCCTGTTTTCACTCAGTTTGCACAGCGATTCTGCAGCAATGGAAGTGGATCAGCGTGTTTTTTTGTATTAAAGCAGCGTAAAGGTTTCAGTTGACAACAAGAATACAGAAATCTGAATAATATATCACTTTAAATTATATAAATATATCAAATTCCAGACTCCTGTGCTATAGAAGACTTATAAAAATGAAATTGATCAATTGTGACGATTCCTAATGTAGACTCTGTATGTACATATCTGGATCTTCTCTGAATTTCTGAAAAGCTCTAGAAGTGACATTTAATCAGCTTCCATTGTAGCTTCTCTTTGCTCCTTTAACTCTTCTTGCATCTCCTCGTGCTCTGATATGTTTGGACAAATTTGTGATATTATCGTTAGAGCAGTTGGTGACATTTTCATTAATAGGCAAAGAAAAACAAATCATGATACGTTTCCGCTGGTGGAAGGCTGGGGACTGTGGACATGTGACAGCTAAACTCTTAGCTGGCATTTGGCGTGTTATGAGCATGATTTTGCAAATCAGAAGGAAGGAGGCTGCACGCTTATAATTAGCTCCCATCGATCCTCCTACACAAAAAGATATTGCAATATCAATATTTTGGTATTATTCATCCATTCCGTGCCATTTCCAGTCATCCTATTCACCTGACACGGAGCTGTCAGCATAGATGTGTGGCATCATCATACTTGATTTTGTTTTTATTTATAGCTGCCCCCATCCTGAGTGCAACCGCTAAACTGGAAAATATACATTAACCGGTTCAGGCAGTTTGACACGGAAAGCCATGCACTTGATCATGTAGGATAACAGTATTTTTGATTAATGTGTCAGTCAGGAAGGCCATGAATACCATTACTCACAGAATATATATATAGGTCCTGCACAAAGTTGTGTTCATTATGCTGAGGTGCTTTCTGGGAGAATTATGTAAAGAATATTAAAGCTCAGAATCTTAATCTTCCTCATCAAACCTGCAACAACAGATATGCAACGACTGAGCCTGATGTATCTTCTCTCTGCGTCTCCATTCTAATAATGCATCGTTACCAAGCTTCTATACAAAAGTGAACTATACAAAACTATGTTTGTTTGTCTTCCTTTATCCCTGGCAAGATGAAAAGAACGCTGTTAAGTCTGATGTTGTTGGTTTTTTCCACCATCAAAATGAAAGACTCCTCGCCTGACAGACACAAAAGGGCTTTTTGAGATTTGTTGCAACTGCAGGAAGCTGCCTCTCCCTCCAAATTTGCCACTTGACATTGATGGAGCAGCTGTCTTATACAATGATGTGTTAGTCCACATGTGTGCATGGGTGTGCACGTGCACAGACGCACCCGCAGACACAACTGGGAGTGTCTTCAAACAACGCCGAGCTGTCTGACAACATCATTACTGTGTCTCTGTCTATGTGTATTATGTCTTTCTTCTTCTATTCTCCGCTCTCGTTCACCCTCTCCCTGCTTTCTCTCTGTCTGTCTCCATTGACGGGAATAGTGGAGGAACAGGTGGAGGAGTATTCAGAGAGAACAGACATCATACGTTCCCGCTTTTATGGCTCAGAAGCAAGATCAGTGTGCGGCGCTGCGGTGGAGATACGCTCTGCTGCTGCGTGACAGCAGGGAAAGCAGAGATAACTCCCTCTGCAGAACTCAAGTAAATCTGAGTCTGGGTCCATGTTGTGTTTTTCCCAGCAGAGCTCATACGATAAGTGTTCATCCCAGCACTGAGTGTGTCTCTCTTTGATTCAGACTGCAGAGCTGCTATATTGTTGTGCTACATGGGGCCAATTTCAGCTCCCCGATTGCTAGTTGTAGACCTATACAAAACAGCAATTTATATGTCAGAAGCACTTCTAAACCTTTTCTGGACACAGCTCTCATCACCATCTTCAATCCTTTTCTTGTTTCTTGCTGTTGTGCAGCTTGAGTACTCTGACCGAAAAGAAGGCATGCTCAAGATTTAAAGGAGCACACTGATAAATACAACACACATACACATTTCACTGCTGACAGCCATTTTCCAAAACATAAAACTATATTTTAGTTTTCCCGTTATTTTGCCAAATTCCCTAATCTTTCAGAATCAGATATTCAGGTGATACATCCACCTTAAAATTCAATGTTTCACCTGCTAACACGTCTGAATGCAGAAGGCATAGTTTTATTTTGGTAAAAACTGTGTTCTCCTTCTCCTGGGACTATATTCCCTGGCGGAGGATACATACATACTATACTATACATTTTATTTTGGCCGCTCCATGTTGGATCATAATACACTGAACCCAATGTTCAAATCTATTCAAAAATGGCTGCTCAAATGGTTAGCAGTGATGTAACATGCATGTGGGCTCAAACATGCAAAACTACCGGTATTGTCCTTTAATATTAAGCATAATCCAGATCTTAATGGTTTGTTCTGTGGAATTTTGCCCCTGGTGGTTCTAACACTCCATGATATTTTTTAAACTGTCCCAAACTGTGGTTGACATGTTTTTTTATTTTCATGCCTTGTGTTCACCTGGACACAGGTGTGTTGCATTACTGATTAATTGGCTTGGGTACATTTTAGACAGAAGGACATGCAGTCTCCATAACAACCCAAATTAGGAAATGACCTGCTAAAAATCAGCTAACTTGTCTGGGGTCATAAGTGAAGACTCGCCATCCAGAGAAGGAGAAGTAACACATCAAAGGGTAGAGAAAAGAAGAAAGGGGGAAGAAAGACAAGGAGGTAGAATTGAGCTCTCCACGGCCGGGTCTCATGCCCCCTTCTCTCCACATGAGAGGGGAGCCTCTGATGAGGTGTTGATTGCCTGTGGGCATAAGTGGTTTCTCCAAACACTCGAAAAGTGGCCTATCCGCTGATTAGATTCAAGTGTTATAACGGCAAATAGACCCAGACACTCCACACATACATTACAGCATTGAGATGGACCTGGAGGCCACAGCTTTCATTAAAACGGCGTCTCTCAAAACCCTGGCTACACCCACAGGTCGATGCGAGAAGAGTTAGGAGTACAGCGGGCCCACGAGTTACCGTGGAGGCTATTTCTGTAGCCTCTTCAGGTCATAATGATGCGTTGAATGACCGTAGGACAGTAGGATGTTCTCATCAGAGACGGGTTGCTGCAATAGTTCCTACCTCTGTTTTCTTAAAGAGCAGAGTAAATGCCTGTGGCCCTTTAGCAATTAAACCAAATGTAGCACTTAACATGATAATATCTACATGTTATCATGCCAATTTTGTGAAGATAAATCACAAAAAACCCACAATTATCCTTTAGTTAGTGACTTAGGATAGATTCCTGTCTCTAGCCTGCCATACTTGAATCTTAAGTAATGGAAGAATATTCCATTACAAGTAAAGGTCCTGCATTCAGATCTCTACTTAAGTAACTAAATATTGAGTTAGGTTAAGAAATAAGAGTCATAGTTTGCAAAATCAATTTTTTTCAATATATTTGCGATACAGTGTGAAGAATCGGCTGCATGATTCATGCAAAGTGTACAATCATGTACCATTGTGCAGCCAACGCATGCACAATGTACCCACCAGCCCAGACTGACATCTGTCTGGAAAATTCAGACACACACAGCAACCTGTCTGTGATGCACACACAAACGTACAGACACACACAGACGAGACATGAATATTTAAGAGGCTTCTGTCTGCGTGTGTTCCATATATGTCACCATCAGTGTCTCAAGAGCTGGTTGGAGGGCAGGGGGCTGATGAGCAGCGTGTGTGTGTGTGTGTCTGCGCGTGTGTGTGGCTCAAAGTGGCCATCTTCATATATCATGTAGCTCCTTCTCGCCAAGAGCACTGCTTCTGTCAAGTGTGTGTGATGAGTACCCACAAGACCTCTCTAGTCTTCACCCACTTCATCTGTGTGTGTGTGCGTGCGTGCATGTGTGTGTGTGTGTGTGTGTGTGGAGAAGANCTTCATCTGTGTGTGTGTGCGTGCGTGCATGTGTGTGTGTGTGTGTGTGTGTGGAGAAGAAGGGATAGAGAAAGAAAGAAGAGCAGAGGGTGGCACACAGGGAGGGTGAGTGATCGCACAAGAGAGAGAGAGAACATCATGTGCATCTGCTGTGTTTTTAGAAAGCAGGTCAGTGGGGTAGGTTGAACTCGTGTGGGCATGTGTGTGTGTGTTTGTGTGTGTTTGGGGAGGGGTGTAAGTCCTTTNTGAACTCGTGTGGGCATGTGTGTGTGTGTTTGTGTGTGTTTGGGGAGGGGTGTAAGTCCTTTAAGAGCACAAAAACCTGAAAAATGGATAGATGATTTATATGTAGACATCCAAACAGGGTTCAAAATCATTTAAGCCCCACTTTTGGTATCTTATGGACATCATAAAGATTTCTTCATGTCATCTTTGTCGCAGTTTTCACTTAGAATCACATTTATTCCACAAAATTAGCGAATAACGCTTCAAATGCACAATCGTCATTCCAACCCTAAATCAAATCAAACCACAGCATCAGAGCTCGTCTTGTCTGAAATAAGATGGAGCTGGTGTAGACGTGCGCTTGTAGAGGAGGCCTCATCGAGAGTAACTGGTGACGCTTCGCTTTCCGCGAACGCTGCATGATGGGTAAACGACGCCCCCTGCAGAGTCTGAGAGCAGCTCGCAGCGGTCCGTCACCTCGTGTCCGCTCTCGGCGTGACGCTCGGCCTCCTGATGCTAAGGGATGTGCAGAGCCTCATCGCTGCTTCTCTGAGTCTATCCTCGCTGCATAACGACATAACCACCATCTGGAAAATGGTACGCTGGTAAAGGATGTAATAATGCGTCCATTTAATCTTGATGTGTCCAATCAAGATTTAGCCCCTTAGATGATAAACTACACCTCCTACCTTTTGTCTCAAGTACATGATGGATTCGGGTTTGAATCCCAGCACAGCAGTGATACAGTTAGAGCTCATTTAGGCTAATTTTAATTGGTTTATAGTGTATGTAGAAGTATTTGTGCCTGTGTAGGTGGAAGAAAATAACAAGAATACATTACAGCACAATGTAATGGAGCACAATAGCCACGTTGTTGTACTGGATCATGTTCTGTTGTAAGGCATTTCTGTTATTTCATCCGCCCACTCTTATTTCTGTTCAGGTATCAGCAAAAACAGAAGCCTGTTCCTGATAAAATCAGACTCCAGCCAAAATGTTTACCTACCCAGCGTGTTGTATGCTAATGTGGCCCTTGTATGAGAACAAGCTTCGCTATATGGCTGATATGAAGCAGAAACAATCATGCGATACATTGCCCTCGTCCGCTGGGCACCGCTCCATCGTTGCGAGCTTCTGTTACAGGGCAATCTATAAGTACTTAGCCGCTAAGGAAATTAGCCGCTCCACCGGCTGGAGAATGGAGAAATCATTGTGGGGCCTGGTATGCTTCTGTGCGCCTGTGTAATTGCGTTTCTAACAAATGTGCCAGCGAAGTAAAGGACCCGGACCTAACACACCTCCTCCTCCTCCTCCATCCTGTTTTCAACTAAGTCCTCCTGCAGTCCCTTAGTAGCATACAGGCGCTACCTAGCCACGCACCAGGGCCACGCCAGCGCACCGCAGCCAGCCTCATTACTGTGTGATTATGCGAAATCAGCAGAGAGGAGCGAGGGAATCAAAGCCGCCACTGGAGATGAGTGAGTTGTACAGTAAATGTCCCTGCCCCACCGGATTGGACGGGGAGAGNGCCGCCACTGGAGATGAGTGAGTTGTACAGTAAATGTCCCTGCCCCACCGGATTGGACGGGGAGAGATTAGAGAACTGGCTCCCAGAGACTCGCAGAGATCAAATTCTCTCTTAGTTTGCCTCCCTCTTGGGCATCAAAATGAGTTTCAGTGATGAGGCAGATGTCGAGGTCTATCCTTGGGTTGCTATGGGGATATGAGAAGAGTAGGTTTGGTTAAGCTCAGAAAATGAGGAAGATCCTTGCTATGATAGCCAAGAAGAATTCTGGGAGCCTTGAAGAGAGGAGTGGGTTGAAACACAGTCATTTATATTCAAGGACAGCCGCTGCCAAGGAGTGGGAGTCGAATCAATGCAGGGGCTTTACCTCGTCTCATCCTTACTTTTTGTTCACGCTGAAAAGACGGCTGTGCGTTCTCTGTAGCAGACCTCAGTAGTGGCTGAAATTATGTTTAGGGAGCTGAACACATGGGTGACAAAATAGCAGGCCAAGGTGCACACGTTCAGACAAAAATACGTGCACAAACGCGAGCAAAGACACACACGGCGTTACACGCACTGCAGCCATCAGTGCTGTGCCAGATAACAAGACCATATTGAGGATGACCAGAGGGGTAGAGAGATGGAAGGAAAGGCAGATGAGAGAGAGTAGGAAAGCGGTCATGCTTGGCTTCCTTTTGCCATGTAGCTGCCCTATCTTCCTGCCGCACTGACCCTCTTCATGACTACCTCCACGCCTTATCAGTGCTTTCCTCAGTTCCCAGTCTTTCTCCCCTGGCGCCGCACCAAACGTGATCCTGAAAACATAACGCAGATATAGGTTGAGTCGCAGAGCGGCACTATCAGCTTTGGACACAGAGCCTGTCGGCCCACAGTCATCAGGCGGTTTAAGGTGATTTAAAAATGGGGATTGGTCTTTTCCTGAGGCGTGCAGACAGACATACGTGTGTGAAGCATGAGCACACACACCTTTTCTAAGTGCAGCCTATAATTTAAGTGCAGGTTGCAAATAAAGTGTTCATTTATATGCATTTCTTCAGCCTAAAGCCGCTAGCTGACACATACACACTCACAACCATTCACATCTGCATGCAAACGCACATAAACAGACACACACAATGGCAGCCATACTTATTGAGGCTGACAGGCCTTATCCGCTTAATCCAAATTTACATACACCACTTCCGTTTATTTTTTTTCCCCAACAAAAGCATTAACGTCCCTCATGCAAATCGCCTCAACATTGATCTTATTGTGCTAACTGCTGCTACCGAGGCTTTCTGCTGAAACATTAGCTGCAAGCTAGTTTGGACTAAAGGTCCAGGTTAAGCATGTAGAGATAATAATATAAGTAATGTGGGTTGTAGTTTTAAAACAGACTAAGATACATTGTTCCAATCGTTTGTTAACAAATGCATGGATCTTGGCATGAATAATTTGGAGTCCCAAGTAGCCCTCCTCAGGACGTGCAGAGGAGGGGGTGTTGCTGAATCAATAGCCATAAGGAGTCTGGCTCCCGTTTGCTTTCAAGATCTACAACCAAAGGACCCAGTCATCAAAAGTTAATGAGCTATTTAGATCATGCTGTTTCCTCTGCTCTCTACTGAGAAAACACTGCTGGACCGGGGAGAGGAGAGCACCGTGTGTGTGCGTGTATGTGTGTTTTATGTGTGCGTGTCTCCTATAGATCTGCAGAGGGAGATTGGCAGCTCAAAAGAACAAAGCAGTGAAAGTGGTTATCATGCACATGCAGTTGTTCTCGCAGCGTTCTGTGCAATGCTCAACATGGGTCGTAACCCTTTTCTAGCCAGCGTTGTAAAAGCAAAGCCCTTTGACCCGTGCATTGCCAACAATAACACCATGGTTGCTCAGGCTTTGCACCAGGCGCATCGTTCGGCTCTGCAGGCTTTGTCCTCAAAAGAAGCGTGTTTATTTTTTTTTTTTTAATCCACTTTTTATCTCTTTGTTTTGCAGCTACAGAGCTTGAGAGACATTAAATTACGTAAGCGTGCTGCATGGGCAGTAATTTGGACTGTGATTCCAAGAAGTAACAAGCTCGGGTCCATTCATTAGTTCATCTCACCCCTGACTTCAACATTATGGTCATCCCAAAGGCTCCCTGATCTCCCACCTCCTTCCTCTACTCCTTCTCTCTCCTCTTCTTGCTCCCCAAAGCGGAATAGGTTAATGACGCTCTCAGAAGACCAGTACACAGCCTTCATGTCGCCCAGGACCCCGACCAGCTTCCCTTGCTGGCTGTTTCCCTGGCTGCTGGCCTTGTTAATAGGATGGCACATAAATGCAGCAGAGGTAGAAGTTACGGCTGTCTGAATTCCCTACAGGAGAGCCAGAGAAAGGAAAGGACTCCTTCTTGTTAAGAATACAACATGTGCGTATGTGTAGTGAAAAAGAAAGATATGGTCATTAAAAATTAACCTTATTCCCTTTGTGGCCATTTTGAAGACTCTACCCAACAGACATGTACTTAAAATTATATATAACTCTACACTGCAAAAGATCCCTGCTAGAAACAGGAAATTATTCTGTCATGTAGTGAAATGTTTTAGCATCTGAAAGTCTTACTTTCTTGAAGGCCTCGTACAAAAAGTGACCATGTGACACAAATATGGAAGCATTTTCCAGACCTAAGTGTCATTTCATTCCTACATTTGCAAAATTTTCTTGTTTTTTGTAAAATAACACAATAAGGGCTCAACAAGAGACAGCATGAGTTGATGAGATACAGAAACCAATAATTGTCGTCAAAATGCATCACAAATGAGCCACTAGCCATGGTTGGAATAAGGCAGAATATCTATATCAAACATTTCTGAGACTATTGCCGATGTTTTGACCCTCTTACCGGTTGAGCAGCTTTGAATTTAGAAACCAAACCGAGGTGAAGCCAAGTATTGCATTGAGCAGTGCATCGATTGTTTTCAGGAGTATCAAATGGGGGAAGTCTCAAAGGACTCCAACCTCACCGATGACGATTAATTGGCCAAACTTGTGTCATCCTGCCTGTCTATCTCTTTTTCTGTCTGCCAGACAGGTTCTCTAGATGCCTTTCTCCATCTGTCTGTCTGCTTTAATGCCTGCCTTCTCCAGCTCTTTTCCCACAAAACCAAATCCCGCTGCTTGAGAATCCTGCATCAAGGGTTTAGAGAGTATAAGGGATGGTGTTGGGATGAACTTTGGCTTACCGTTGGACTCGGCAACCCTTCAAGTTAAAACCTCTAAGAGCAGGAATACTGATCAACGATTGCCAGCCAAAGAACTGGCCCGCTATGTTCATCGGTCACTGATGAGCGGTCTCCACAGAACTAGAGCAATGGCCGCTGAATTATTGAACACAGCAGGGTCCCTAAGGTGAGGAGCTGCATGGAAGTCTTCAGTCTCCCGCTCTGACAAAGAGAGAAGGGTTGATGAAACACGTTGGGATGCTTACAAGCCATCCGTCACGCTACCTTCCCGGTCACACAGAGGCACGATTGGATTTCTGGCCAGGGGGATTTGTCGCCTCAAGAAGAGGAGGGGGAGGATTGAGCAATACTTCAGCCTGATGGTGTGATAAGAATAGTCATGATTGTTTCTAGAGTTTTCTAAATCTTCATGAATTAAAGATTTTCGAGACATTCAAAAACATATGTCAATTTTCCGCTTATCCCGTGCTGCATATATATATATATATATACAGTATATCAAGCTGCAGTACACCACTGTAGCATTTATATATATATGTATTTTTTATGTCCGCCAGTATGACTGCCTGTATCTGTATGTGAGCGTCTGTATTATTACATACGTACATACGGGTAAGTTATGCATCTGAGACCATGAGGCTTATACCTGACCCAGCGCACCAGTAGTAATACCATCAGAGCTCTCCCACCGACTCCTATTTTATTATATTACATACCCCTGATCCTCAAGCTGCATATGAAACCTGATAACAAGCCACAGCCTTTGATTTACCTGCCAAAGAGACCAACGCTGGGCTCATGTTGTCGGTAAGAGCCGGCTCCACTCAAATCAATTGCTAAATCTGCAGTCTAATGGTGCTGGTGAGCGAGCAGTATTATTGGCTTGAGGACTGATTCTTATTATACCTATTGTGATGCTATATGCAGCATGCTGGGTGATTTGAAAACAGGGCTCATAGGTTAAAAACTGTATTTCTCTGGTAATAATAACTCCAATTTAAAGTATACATTACACTAAATATACATAAAAAATAATGGTGCCATTTTCCAATAAGGGTTTATAAGCTGTAATCTAACAGCTTTATTTAGGATTAATCAATCACTTATGGATGCTTTAACTAGTGAATTTATAATCCTTTGTCAGAGTCGATGTTCCATTTAAATAGCAGCATCTAACTGGCGTGACGCTCCTTTCTCCACCTACGCAGATGCAGGTGTCTCAGGAGGATGCACGAGCACATATGTGTGCGCAAACACACACCTACGCACACATGCACATTGTACAAAAATGAACTCACGCACACGCACGTGGAAACACCTACTGTTCTCCCTGTCTGCATGTCCCACGAGGGTAGTTGCATCAGCAGAGGGCCTGAGACTGTTGCCATGGTGTGAAACATCCCTGTAACCTCTGTGGATTTACCCACCCANCCCTCCCACCCTAACCTGTCTGCATGTACAAGCTGCTTCCTACAGGTGCTTGTTAACAGAGAAACACAACAGACAACTCCTCATAACTGATGCAGTTCAGTTCAGGAGGTTTAAAGCGTGTCCCTGAAACCCAAAAACAACCCCTGCACGGTTCTCAAACCCCACAGACCTGCTCACTTTTACAGGCTTTGCAGTCAGTTCGTCACAAATCTCCTAGCAACCACACCTGGCATCATCACTGACACCCATAGGACACAAACAGCGACTAAATTGCTACATAACCACCAGAATAAAAGGAGGGATTCCTGTTTTCAGGGAAGGAGAGTAGCTAATACTGTATTTTGAGGTACTTTTATTATATGTTCTCTATATTTTAAGACTTTTGTCTTTTAATACACTATATTTCAGAGAGGAAAAGAAATTACCTTTTTACTCCACCTCATATATATGATGGCTAAGGCTAAAAATCTTGTTCCTCCAAACTAAAACTCTCCATCTTTTTCTTTCATTGCTTTTCTTTTTTCTTTCTTCCTTGCTTCCTCTATCCATCCTTATTTCTGCATTTCACTTCTTCATGTCTTTCCTTATTTCCTCCCTTTCCTTCTTTGCCTATCAGGTGAAAATCCTTGTATGTCCAGTTTTGGGGATTTTCACTATTCCTCAAAATACTTTTACTTTTGATACTTGAGTTAATTTTACTGCTAAAACATGCTTATTTTTATAACTTTAAGTTAAAGTTTGAATGCACTACTTTTCCTTTGTGTCTTTTAACTTCAATAAAAGATTAGCATGCTGAAAATTATGATCTAGAACTCAGAAAACAGAGCATGCGAGTATGGAGGGTCATATCTGTTCCTATTTAAGGATGGTCCCGGTCCACAAAAAGCTTTCTGATTGGCCGAGAGACAGGAAGCGAGTAGGAAAAAATCAAAGTAGATAGAGATAGACTCAGGAACGAGTTGATGTTCAAAATGGAGCTCGCCGCTTCCTGAATTGTTAATAAACCCTCTCAGAGAAGCTGATGAGTGTGATTGATTGGTGCTGGTCTGTAACAATGCGAGCCTCTTCACTGCACTCAAACTCATTTACCTTTCACCGCCGCGCTCTCTCAATTCCTCTTTGTCTGACTGCAGCTTATCTGAGCGGATCCTCAATAAGCCTTTATGCATTGTCTTTGAATATTAGAGTGCAGCTATGGAGTCCTAACGCAGCATTCATCACCGCAGCTCATGAATGAGAGTCACTCAGCACATATGAAAATGGTCAATCATGGCACGAGTGTGTGTGAGTGTGTGTGTATGGTGTGTGTGCTCTGAATTGAGAAAGTGCTTAGCTAGGATTGTGCGTAACAGCTATCAGCTCATGTTTGTGCTGCTGTAGTAGATAACTATCTATGTGAGTGTGTGTGTGTGTGTGTGTGTGTGTGTGTTAGTGCTTGTGNGCTGTAGTAGATAACTATCTATGTGAGTGTGTGTGTGTGTGTGTGTGTGTGTGTTAGTGCTTGTGCTAAATGGATATGCATGTCCAGTGTGTGTACTTGATTGCGCTACTGCTAAGATGCGATTGTGCAGGATTGTTATCAGTTTGTTTGTGCTTGTGTTCCTTAGATGACTATCTCTGCATGAGTGTGTGTGTGTGTGTGTGTGTGTGTGTGTCTCAGCGCGTTAGCCGAGGCCCTCAGACAGACAGGTAACCATCAGCACCAGCCCATCTTCTCCTTTCAGATACCGTCTCTCATCTTGTTGACTTCACCGAAGTCTCCAGATTGTAGTTTGACAAGCACCGATCATCTCGCTCCATTCCTGGCAATCCGACAGCAGACAAGATGACGCCGCCGCAGCCGCCGCCGCTGCCAAGATCTTATTAAACAGAAGGAGAGATGGAGAGGAGGAAGTGGTGCGGAATGAAAATGGGAACTCCCACATCAGCACTGAAGGGAACGAGATGGTATGTTGGAATGAAAATACTAGTTAGCCTGAGAATGTTAATTCTTTGTTCAAGTGTGAAATGTGCAAAATTTAGAATGAATCAGACTCATGACCTAAGTTATGACAATTTAAGTTTATGGTGTGTGTTTGTCGCTCCCTCTGTAGGGAAAATGCCATCAAATTTTTCTTTTTGGATCACATGCAGTTATATTGCTGCAACTTTGCAGTTCTTTCATGAGGTATAGTTTATGTCAAGAATGCAACAATTTGCAGTTATAGGAAACTGATATCAGAAGTGATTGTGGCTTATACTGATATATCTTAAAGAGGAAATATGTTTTTTGTAATTAATATAGTAGGAGGTATGTGTTGGACTTTGACAAAGTTGTAAAACTTTAGGTTAACACCTGTAGAAATGCATCTATTGAGGAAAAACTCGTAGATCCTGGACTGCAATGAAAGCTTCGTTTTGATTGGTCCTTTACTGCTTTAACACATTGATGTCACCATGTAACAGAAGTGGTTAGACACACCCACAAAGCACCAGGCTAGCAAGCAAGTGTTTGGCTTTCTTGTTTTTGTTGCCTGATTTAGCAGGATAATCAGAACAGAGCATACTCTCTTAAAGACACAGTACCTAAAATGGCCTGTTTTCACTCAGCATGTGTGGTGATGCTGCAGCAAGGCAGTAGAAGAAGTAGAAGTGGATCAGTGAGGGGTTTTTTTTGCACGTTAAAGCATGCAAAGGTTTTAAAATAGACCCTAAATAACAATAAGAACGTGGAATTCTGTATATGTCCCCTTTAAATCAAGAGATGCAGGTAGGAAAGAAGTTTGCATCTGTGGCTCACGGTTCCTTGGCTCAGAGCAGAAATATTAATAAAGGTGGTGGAGAGTAAACCGAAAGAGAGGAAGAGGCGTGTTGGGTGGTAGGCGTGTGCAAAGTGAAAGCTCATGTGTTATCAAGGCTGGAGCAACATGCATCAGATGGAGAAGATAAGATATGAGATCCTGAGTGCTGTCGCCAGGCTTCACCAAATCATCTATGCGTTGTGGAGACGGGAACGGAAAAGCCAAACATTATGTAAACATGGGTTTGGAAATGAAAGATGGTCAGTGAGAAACAGAGAAGCGTATCTGCCTGTAATTTCTTCTCGATTTATTCCACGCGAGCAGAGAGAGTGACTCCGCTCAGAAATGACCTGTTTATTCTGGTTTGACACGAGTGGATGAAAGTGTCTTATTAAAGGTGAAGGCTTTTCACTTTCGGTTAATACATACACACGTCTCTTCCTGTCCTCTTTGTCTTTTCTCTCATTCTTTCCTTGAAACAATTTTGTTGTATCAAGTCAAATAAAGGCAGCCAGTGGGGTAAGAAAAAATCATAGGATTTGCAGTTGATCCAGTTTAGTTTTACATAAGAGATCAAACTATAGAAATTCAAGTCAAAGGCGCTTTAAACTGGATTATTTGTCTTTTAATTCAGCTCAGTTTATGAGATTATTTCTTAAAATAAGACCAAAAATGGATCACATGACAACCAAATGTGGAGTAATTTTATTTTAGAGAGTATTGCGATTCTTTTCTAGCATTTTGGAATCAAATATTAAATTAAATATTAAATTTTAAAAAAAGATTCTGTATCTCTCTCTATATATTTTAAATATCTTGATATTTTTGAATCTCTTGATATCTTTGAATCTCACTGTACTGGTGGATTTGATAGTTTTTCGGGAGGGGGGAGCCTTAAGGAACATTACCTAAAATGCAATGTTTTCACTCAGTGTGCACAGTGGTGCTGCAGCAAGGGAAAGCAGAAGTGGTTCAGTGTGTGTTTTGTTCATTAAAGCTGTGCAGAGGTTTCAAAATAGAGCCTTAAATAAAAACAAGAGTTTGAAAATCTGTGTAATGTTCCCGCTTTACAAATGATCCCAATCTTGAAATAAGCAAATCCATCTTGTTTTGTCATAATGGAGGTTTTGGGAAATTATAGGCTTGTTTTTGCTGTGTTCACCTGTCTGCCGCCTCCTCTCTCATTTCTCCTCCTCTTCCTCTCATCCGTACCAGAGCCGAGGCCAATCTGTACCCGATGCCTCGCCATCCATCCATCCTCCCCCATCTTCAGTCTGTATCCCCTCCTCCACCTCATCCTCTTCCTTCTCCATCCCCCATCTCTCTCTCACCTTCCTATCATTTCTTTTTTCTCTTTCTCAAATGCCTGTTGCTGATCCATCAGACGGCTCTTGGAGTGCGTCCCCACTCGTTTCTCACAGTGAGTAAAGTCTCTCAGAGGAGGCAGAGTCTGCTCCAGTAGGGTACCAGCCAGTTATTAATTACTCCCCATTTCTTCATCTGTTCTCCGTCTGCCGACAGAAGTAATTACGTCTCTCCCCCTCGTCGGCATCAGAAATGACGCGATAACCAGAAACCCAAATTACTCCCGCTGATGAGACAATCATTGAGCGAGAGAGAGATTTTTCAGGCCTGCTGTGCTTCACCCATCGGGGTAATGGCACCTCGATCTGGTTTGCGACATTCCCCACACATTCACGGGGCGTTTCCAATTTCCACCTCGCAAACACTGGAAGATGGGGAAGGAGAGATAGGCAGAATGAATTAAATGAGGATTTTTTTTTCTTTCTTCCTTTCTTTGCTGCCCAATAAGAGAGTGCAATCACGAGGAGGTTCCAGCTCCAATCAGAGTTTTGCAGCCAGAGAGGAGCAGTGATGGAAGAGGAGCATTAGCAGCGGATCCTCATCTGCTGCACAAGACAGGGAAAGAACGAACAAACGGAAAACACAATTAAAGATGCCTTTCTTTCTTTCTTTCTCTTTGTCTGTATCCAAGTTCAAAAAAATTTAATTAATTTCAAAAATATCTGCCGTTTCCACCAGCACAAATCAGTTTCTTTAATCAGGACTGACTTTCTTAATTGTAATCCAGCAGTCTATGGAAATCTTAATCAACAAGCTGAAATAATCTGAATGCATTTTCACTTTTTTTTTAATGCAATAAGACTTTTAAGAGTCATTATAACTTTTTCAGATTGCATGCAATGTGATAATTTCAACTTGTTTTCAACTAAAACCAACTTTTTTTAAGAATCCTCCAAAAATTAGATCAATGCATGAGAATGAAGAAAAATGACATTTGTTGTAATTGTTGAAATAGTCTTGATTTGTAATGAAAACAAGAGATAATATGTTCTTTTTAAAGCTTCAATAATACAAAAAAAAAAAAAAATNAAAAAAAAAAAAAAATGACTTGATTAGAAAATCTCTCCTTATTTCATGTCTTTGCATGCTTATATTTATGGATATACTGTGCATGCGTGCAAAGCCACATTTCCATCTGCGTGTGTGTGTGTGTGTGCAGCCAAAATTCCTTCCACTGCTCTGCCTGAGCGCTGCATCAGAGCCAATCGAGACATTTCCAAATGCATCTTCTCTGGCTTCTCCCCTCAGCTGTCAAGCTGCAGTTTAAATGGAGCAGAAGAACCAGCAGCTAGTGCTGTTCTCTATATTGTATTTCAGTACCTGTCAAGTGCTTATTGATTGGCTGCGGTGGATTAGGATGGGAGAGTGTGTGAGTGTGTATGTGTGTATGCTGGAGGTCCCTGAACTGACAACGAGCCCTCCACCACTCTAATCCACAACTCTCTTACTTTATCTCCTTCTACAGTACGTCTTCTTCTCTCCTTCTCATCACCCCTCGCTAACTTCCTTTAGCCTTGCCATCTTCAGCCCAGAATGATTTGGATCCTAATAGTCTTTTTACAGCCGCTGGCTAATGTTGCCATGGGGGAATGTAACAGGGCCATAACGAGACAATCCCATCCCATATGCAGAGGATATGAGGGGGAATTTGTCTGCTTCAACAGTGACAGGAGCAATCTGTACTGTGGGGTAGTTCCAATGAAAAAAACTCAGTGTATTCAGGATTATGGTGTAGGAGCCCATTGAAAATCTAATGGACTAGTCACATCAAATAGACTTGGTTGGAGCATGCACAGATGAATACATGCATGCTACCCCGCACACACACTCACACACAGAAAGAGAAGCCATTACCACCAGGGGTTGGGCCATTACTCTCTGTCCAGTACACCAATGTGTGTGTCTGTGTGTGTGTGTGAGGCTCAGCCATTATGTTTCCATTCCCAGGGGGGTCTCAGTACAGTACACCCCTCCTAAATAAACACCACAGACCTCTTTATATAAGAACAGGGACGGCAATAAAGAGACCTGCGATATTGCATTGTGGCTTTCCGTATGCATGCTCGGCTGATATGAAGTGTGAGGAAGATTGCTTGGTAACGCACACGTGTCTGCTGGTAATTTCATAAGCCTGTAATGAAAGCATCGAGCTGAAACAAACCCAGCAAACTGCAAAGTAACAAGTACAAGTATAGTAAAAAAAATAACATGGATATTCTACAGTACCGGAACTGTACTTTAATACCGCTTGAGTAAATGTGCTGAGTTACTTTACATTTCTGCCTGAAGGGTGAGATAAGATATTTTCTGGAACTAAATTTGTAATTAAATGATCACACCTGTGGTTTTCCGTGTTTGAGCCTAATATATATACAGTACAACCCACAAAGTATTTCCCAAAACCTACTGTACTACTAGAGCAGTAAATGTTAGAATTGTTTTTCCTACCTTCCAGACTGCTATTGGTTTCAGTTCATTAATAATTGATCACAACAAACATGATTTCTATCAAATTTTTTGCATGGAAGACAACATATGTCTCCGCCAGGGAATACAGTCCCACGACAAGATGGCTTTTACTGAGAAATTAAAAATGGCCACCCCTTCTACATTCAGACGTGTGCTAGCAGGCGAAACATTGAATTTTAATTTGGATGTATCAGCTGAACGTTTGATTTTGAAAGATTAGGGGATTTGGCAAAATAACAGAAAAACTAAAATATGGTTGGAAAGTGGTTGTCAGTAATGGAACATGTACATGAGTAGTATTTATTGTGCAAATTTAATCTGATTTAATGATACGTAGAATTTTTTTCGCTTAGTAAAATAAAGTTTTTAGACTGACATTAAATGAAAGTTGAACTTTGCAGGAGCACAACTCCTAACACACGATGGCTCAGGTTTCAACACATTTATCTATGCCAACTCCCCAGGCTGTGCTGGGAGGAGGAATACGTGCCTGCCGGCGTGGCACATAGGCTGTCTGCTGCCTCTCATTCCTTCCCCTACCAGTTATAATCTATGTAAGTCATCCTTGATTAACCCCTGCTGAATGACTCTAATTAGAGCCAATTAGCTCGGGCAGAATGAGACGCTCTCCATGCAGATGAATGAGATGGAGAGGTGGAAGGAGAGAGATGGAGAGATGGAGCAGGGTCGAAGTGGAGGATTGGAGAGCAGGGATGCAGGGAATGACTGAGGGATGGAGGTGCTTGGGGTGGTGGATTTGTGGAGAGCTGAGATGTGGTGGGAGGAAGGAGAGATGGGTGAAAAATAATGAGGGGATGAAAGGGTGTAAGGGTGGTAGAATCTAAAGACGCTGTGACGATTCAGTGACTAATCATCCGTCTGTAAATAGATTATTTTGGAGGGTCAGGGAACTTTAAATGAAACCCAACACTACCTACATAACAAGCTGCCAGCTTTCTGTTTCTGGAGAAGTTTACAGGCGTATTTTCCTGCCTTTTGAGCGTAACTGCTACTGATCCCATGCGGTAATTGAGATAAACTGAGATAATCCCACTTTAAACTGCGCCAGAAACACAGAAAAGGCAGAGGCGAGTTTCTCTGACTCATAAACGAACACGCTGCCCTCTGCCTCTGTTTTTACTGTTTTATTCCTGTTTTTCCTCCTTCACCTTGCTTCTCCATGTAGATCCATCCAGTCTGCCAGCCGGGGTTGCTCGGAGGCCTACCTGTATGCCAGCCCTCCCCGGCGCCCCCTGCTATCAACCAGCAGCAGGGGTGGAGAGGCCAGGCTGGAGAGCCCACTCAGCCTGCCCAGTGATTGCCTCAGTCTATCATCAGCCAGAAGATTTCTATTATTGCAGATGGATGATTGGTCTGGCTAGCTGCCGGCCTGGCAAAGCAAGCTCATTTTAGAGCAGTTTGAAGTGCGAGCCTCTCTGTGTTGAAGCGAAAGAGGAGGGGGGAACAAATCGAAAGGGGGGAGGGAGGATTTGGTGATTTGGTGTTGAAATAATGGAGCAGAAATGGTCGTAATGACGAGGCGTGGTTGTTAATGTGGACTGCCTCTATTTCTGACAGCAATTTAAACGCTAATGGGGAACGCTTTCCTGCTAAATAAATTGACGCCCAGCTCTCAGAACAAGGAGTTTGTTTACTGTTTGCGTCGTGATTCTGACAGATTCGTTGCGTTCGTGTAAGTGCTGTGTTTTCTTTACCAACTATTCAGCGAAACATCGGAACGCTCTTGTCATAGAGGATGAAACGGCGTTCATTTGTGATCTTTGAGTCAATTTAGTTGCAGCGTTTTGCCCTTTGTGCTGCATCACACAAAAGCCCACAGTGTTCACTGCAGCAAAAACACCAGTGGGCACTATTTGAACATTATCCTATGACTATCATATGTCTGCACCCGCCCCCCCTTTCCTTCTTTTTTCACTTTGTTGAGCAGCAAATCAAATTAGCACGACACATTTCAGCTATGAATGTGACTCCTTAAAGCGCTTCATGATCAAAGTTAGTCATGTTGGCGTGTTTGGCAGCCTGAGGTCACTTTGCCATGTTGTAAAAGCATTGGACTCTGTAAGCTGAATCAATAGACTTAAGGGAATTTATCCCACTACATGCTCTCTGCACCGGGGAGGCTGCAGAAGTACAGAGGAAATGCAACCCGACGTGCTTTTTTATACAGTATTGATCTTTATTTTCAGAGCTCTAAATAGTATAGCGCAAAACACGGGTATATAAATTATTTTCTTTGAATTGTTAAGTACAACCCATAATGGAAATCTAATATAGGCACATATATTGAAATGCCATAAATGTGAAACATCCTAATTGAAGCTACAATATTTTTCTATGTGGTCACATATATCCTAACATTTATTACACATACATACAAATGTTTCATAGCCTAAATAGATTATATACACACATTTAACACATTTAACATATATTGGCTTCCTATATGTCAACATATATTTAAGAAAAATCTAGTTTTACATATGCACATGTATGAATTGTTTACATAAGGGATGCACACATATATATCAACAATGTATGTCTGTTTGTATGTGCATATATATGCAAATATATCCATATATGCAAAATATACTGTATGATCACCTCTTTAGAATGGAAGCTCCTAAATATTAGATTTCCACATGGGTGCATTTTGATCAGCTTTTTAAATATAAGAAAAATTTCAGCTTTAAAATCTTAAAGACTTTCGCATATAAAACATAAAATTAAAGTATAGATGGTCTTTGTTGCAAGAGAAGTCGACAGTTCTTTATTTTGGGAGAAAAATGTGGACATGTATGATCATTTCTCAGCCAGCCGTGACTTTACTCTTTGCTTCTCCCTCTCTACTCTCTCCTCATCATATCTGTTTATAGCAAAGATGCTTTGAACCTCAGCATATCGGCGGCTCCGTNCTCTCTCCTCATCATATCTGTTTATAGCAAAGATGCTTTGAACCTCAGCATATCGGCGGCTCCGTGGCCGTCTTCCGCTAATGTCACCGGTGATGTGAGGCTCATTTCCTTGAAACGCGTCACAGAACCAGGACTCAATCATTTCATTTAAGGAAAGCAAAGTGAGATGGCGACAACTGTGAGCAGAGAGAGAGGGACAGAGAGAGAGAGGGAGAGAGAGAGAGGGAGAGAGAGAGGCAGCGATGCTTTCGTCTGCAAATCATTTCACTAACACCTTTGAAGTGGTGTGACATGCGTCTGGAAAACGTAGCGAGAAGCTCCCGGTTTCTGGGATGAAAGAGGAATCAGCTTCTTGTCAACTTTTGACCTCTATACGGGAAAGATCAGTTGGGGTTTGGGCCAGCTGCTGCTCCAGACGCTGCTGCCGTGTTTGATAAACGACAGCCAGTTTTCTCCGACTTTATTGAACTGAACTGGAGAGAAATAGAAAAGTAAACTGAGCTAAACTGAACTCGGATGAACTAAATTGAAATCAAACAGAACCAAATCAAGTCGGGAAAAATCTATTTATGAGTAAATAATCTTGTTTCCCAGCAGAGTCAGCTGTATAATAGCAACTAGAGCTGGCAGTGTCTCCATGTCTTGCTCAAGGACACTTCAGCAGGGTGAATTCTCCTTAATATGAAGACATAAGAGTGATTAAAGTCACTACAGCTACTTCATCAGCCGTCTGAAATGAAAGAAAACACCGGAAATAAATTCCAAAAAATACTTCAGTCTGGATCGAGCTGAAGTGTTCTGACTCTAAAAGAAGCCATGACAGCTGATCGGTCTGGACTGAAGACGGGATAGGAGAAAAGGATTTGTGGGCTCTATATTATGTCACTGCACAGGGGAAGTGCAAAGGTCAAGTGATGAAGAGCGCAGCTGGAGACTGATGACAAATGTTATCAACCTTCAGGCATCCATGTTTTTTTTTTGTATTTTTTGGATCATGCTGTTTGCCTGGTCTTGGCAGATGTTAACCACCTAATCATGTGGAAATAATACATATTGGTAGTATATATATGGGCTCATATACAGGTTTGAGTGTGTGTGAACATGAAAGACGATTGATAAAATCATAAATCAGAGCAAATACTGAGTTTATATTTCAGCATGTGGGTCAAAGCGTTGGTTGTGCATGTTCTCCAGAAACAATGCTATGTCTTTGCAAGATGAAATACCCACAAATATGGTGGTGCCATGTCAACTGTTGCCAAGTGGCATCAGCAACGCAGCAACATAGACAACTAAGAAAAATGAATATTCATACATGTATGAAAATTGAATATGTTAGGCTCAAACATGCAAAATGGTCTGTCTCAGCAACAAATATTGGTGCCAGAATAGAGAATATATGGTGTGACATCATCCCCGATTGTCGCCACATTTACACTTTTGAGCTAAATCAGAAGTAGTTTTGTGATGTTTTGTACCCCACATTGCCCCCTAATGGATATAAAAGTTAATCCTCCACATTGGTGTGAATTACACAAGCAGCATGTGAGAAATGCTGCTTATGTAGCAACTGTGCTAACAGGTGAAATCAAGTTTAATCCTTCCTTTTATGCCACCATTTTCAGATATTTCGATAAAGCTGAATTGTTGATATAAATAATGAAATGGTTGTATTAAACTTATACAAATAAGGCTTAAACCTCCTCTTTGCAGAAATTACATCACAATACAACATCCAGAGAAATTAATAAGCTTTTCAGACTGAACACCAGGACATTACAACACATGCTGCAAGTCACCTATCATTAAATTATCTCTCCTGACAGTTTAAGAGAAACATTTAGCATTTGCATAGATTCCCTGTGAGGCTTGTTTTCCAACACGCTGCCGTCCTCATTGAATTTGTCTTCAAACCTGTGAATCTAGTGCGCGCTAAGCCCTTACACTGATCGCTGATGCGGTGGGCGTGCTGTCAATATTGGCCCATTCACTGTGAGTGAGCAAATCTCCCCTTGACATGGCCAGCCATGCGAGTAATAGCTAGGATTAAGATAGGAAGGTACACACATGAATATACAAAACGCAGTATGGCGCGGGCGGATCTGCAGCAGCAGCCGGGGGAAATTACTGAGGCCTCAGATGTGCGGCGTGCATAGAAAGGAGATTGACTGGGAGCTCGGACATGAAAAGACTCATTCATTGTCAGTGACCCTGATGACGAATGAGCCTTTTACATCACAAGCCATTGTGAATCTATCAAGGTAATTTTTCATTTGAGCAAAGTATGAAAGGATGTGTGTGTGCATGTGTGCGTTTGTGTTGAATTTCAATAATCTGAATGTCTTCTCTGGGGTTTCGTCTCTGAAGGTCAGCCTCTCCGCTACAGCTACCGTTGCCATAGCTCCCTAGAGACGAGCTGTTTTTCCTGAACTCATCGCTCCTCTTTTATGCCAAGTCACCTCCTCCAACTCGCTGCACTGCAAAAACAGGAATTCAAGAAAGTCCCAAGGTCTTCTTTTAAGATGATTCAGTCTTATTTTTTTCCTCAGACAATGAAAATAATCTTAACAAGCACCACAGGCACAAGATTATTTGATATTTGAGCTTGATTTGACCAGAATAGTGCTTGTTTTTCACTAGATATTGAAGGAGGACATGAACTGAGGACTCTCAGCATCCATTTTTTATGATGATTCAGCTGTTTTAGTTCTCATCAAGCACCATCTGCACTCAATTATTAGACTCTCTTCAAGTAATTGGTCTTAATTTGTAAATTTTTAAGAAACATTAATATTCAAAAACATGTATAACTGGAAAACAAGATGGATGGACAAGATGGCATTCTGAACAAGTCTTTTTGACTCTTCTTTGGTCCTGGAAGTCTTATTTTCTCTAATAAAATGAAGAATCTACATGTATTTTAACTCATTTCTAATACAAATCATCTGGTTTTATGAATTTTCCTGAAGTGAGAGTCAAGATCTTGATCGAAGACATGATAAGGCAGATCAGCAGACAGCAAATGACGATAGACATAGCCATTTTTTCCCAAGAAAAACTTTTAAACAGTATTTTTTCTTTGCATTTATATCTATTTTCAACCATCTTAAACTTGAATGTGCAAAGTTTCATTGTATAAATGAAGCTTAAAACACTTAAATTAATTGCTTTGCTTTAGATTATGGCTGAGTTTTTATGCTAGGTTCAAGAAATCTGGTCATTTTTGTTTCTCCACTTGCAGATTTTAGATATTAGAAATTTTGTAGTATTTAATTTTTTTTTTTTTTTTTTTTTTTTTTTGCAGTGCATCAAATCTCTGCTCACAGATCCTCACACACAAACATGTGCACCCACATATCAATCAAATAGACTTATGCACACACCCACAGATACACACCAACATGACGTGTCCTTTGAGAATAGCTTATCTGTGGGCCCTGTGATTCAAAAACCAGAGCGGCGCCATTTTCCACATCCTACCTTATCATTTTCTGTTTCACGGACTAAATACACAAGTGAATCCGCTCACTAATTGGATGCTTGACACGAGGCATTGTGCTTTGGCATAACGTGATGAGCTCTCTAGTAAAATGTTCCTTTCAGTGGCCATCAGACGAGGCCGAGGCCAGACAGACAGCGAAATGAGACGCTGAATCACAACAGATTCCTTATTTAAGTAAGAGTACCACACACAAGTACACAAGTTTTTTTCTTTTTTAGAGAGTTTTTCCTCATCTTCCTAGAGAGCTTGGGCTGGTCAGGAACTGTTAAAGGAGTATACCACCCATTTTGCATGTTTGAGCCTAATATATTCAGTTTTCATGCACGTTACGTTACTGACAATCATCAATCATTTCCCAAAGGATAAAACCGTATTTCATCTTTCCTGATATTTTGCAAAATCTCTTAATCTTTCAAAATCAAATATTCAAGTGACACACCCACTTTAAAAATCCATGTTTCTCCTGCTAATAGTTACACAGCCTTATGAAGTCGCGGTCCTTTAAATTTTTCCATAAATGCAGGTCTTCTTTTGGGACTATATTCCCCGGTGGAGGCATACATTCACTCCATGGTTTTTATTACACTTAAACACTAAAATTACGTAACTTCTAAAAAAACCTGAATACACGTCTTGTTGGTGATGATGGATTACCTATCCCAAGAACGTTTACAGTATCAACAAGTTGATTTTAATAGCAGAATGAACTGAAACCAATGGAGGTCTGGAAGGTAGGAAAAACATTTTTAATTCACCGTTCCAGTAGTATGCTTTGGGAAATGATTGTCAGTAATGTTACATGTATGAAAATTGAATATATTAGGCTCCAACATGCAAAATAGCCAGTATGGTCCTTTAATGTGTGGCCCTTTGAGATATTGTATGTGATATTGGGCTACAAATAAACTTGACTTGACATTCGTAAAATACTTCATCATCAATAATCAAAATCCCCAAACTTGAAGTTGTAGTAGTTTCTAATATTTCCAATTTTGGAGAAACGGGAATGGGCTGAATGGGTAAAAATGACCTAGAATGCCTTATTTATGTCATAAATTGATCAATACAAAGTTTACAGCGCAGTATGATCAACTGAAAGAAAAAAGGGAAGGGAGATAAATTAGGAATGACAAGAAAGGAAGAAAAGAAGGATTTCAAAAGGGAAATATGGAATAGAGGAATGCTGAGGGACAGAAGGAAGCAGAGGAGGAGGTAAAGCACCAGAACCTCAAACTAGTACTGAACTGCACTGAGTAAATGTACTTCGTTATGTTCCTCCTCTGGGAAAATGGTGTAAGAAAGAGTGACTCACACCAGCGTGGCAGGGATTAGGCCCTATTTGCTTCACATTTTGACTCTCCTCCTGCCAGCTTGTGTAAAGCGTGTGTACGTGCAAACGGGTATTTCCGTCTCCCACTCATCGTCTTCTAATTGGCACTTAACAGCTGCCCCTCACGGCCTCCTCGCTAACTCTGCTTCCGCTCGCTTTTCCCCGGCGTAGGAAGCAGCAGTGCCGCATCAAACATCACCCAGCTGAGAGGGCACTTTCTCTTTCACCCTTCACCCCCCCCCCCCCCCCCCCCCCCCCCCCCCCCCCCCCCCCCCCCC
>VXCM01001834.1:88684-107263 GCA_014773175.1 Lucifuga dentata
CCTCCCCCCACCACCCACCAACCCCCATTCCCTTCCCTTCCCTTGCAGCTATCTGTGCGGGAAGGAGCTTGCACCCCAGACAGCCCGGAGCACTCATTATCGCTTTCTCAGGCACCCTGTCGCTCTGAAACCCACCCCTCCTCCCCTTTTCCCTCCCCTCTTACCCTATGGAAGCATGAAGACGTCAGCATATTGAAGATGTTCTGCACCCAGGCGCTGAGCCAAACGAAACGCTGCATATGGCAGACATATGGCCACGTTTGAAAATCTTATCTTTATTTAACCAGGCACATCAATCACAAGCAAATTTCCTTTTCTGCGGTGATGGCCGAGCGAAAGGCGACGGGAATGTTGGAGGACAGATGTTGGACTTTAATGTGCAGTTTGTATCCTTGCAACATAAAGGTCGCCTTAGTATTCCACGTGAAACAATTTTAAGTGGAAGAAAATGTGCAGGATTTGTGTAAGTGTTATGTTCAGACACTTCAGGGCATATGGTCATCATATTACACTAAATGGGTGAAAATGAAGCAAAGTGCCAACAGTCAAGGTCCCTCAGATGCAGTAATTGAGAGAGAAACAAGCTGGCTGTCTCTCCAAAGCAAATCAAGTTGTTTCAAAGCATTCTGCAGATTGAGGGACATGATGTGACAGCTGAGGCATCTCCGTCTCAGGAAAATTGCTGGAAACAGCTGAAAAATTCCCAGAATTTTACACTTTTGCAAAGGAACTGAGATCTTAGTGTGTTTTTGGCAGCTGGTTGCTGAAAGACAGCATACAAGATCTTGTTGTAAGATGATTTTGTCTTTTATTTTTTTGTCTTATTCAAGGAAAATAATGTTATTAAGTGGCATATAGACGCAGTTATTTCATTTCCTGTTTCAAGAAGCTGATCAACCTCAAGATTTTTCAGCAAGTCAAATCATTTGCATCCTAAAAATGTTACTCTCTGAAAACAAGTTAAATATTGCAGATTTTTTTTTGCAACGCATTTCTAGTACAACTCATTTTGTTTTCTGAAATGAGTGTTTAATGTCATGAAAAAGACAGAATACAGCAGATTGCAGCACTAAAATTTGATTTTCACATGCGATCCCTGCCTGACTGAGCTCTTCACACTCTCTTTATGCTGTTTTTAAGTCATAGTTGTCAGAATTCAAGTCATATTTGTCAGAATTTAAGTCATAGTTGTCAGAATTTAAGTCATAGCTGTCAGAATTTAAGTCATATTTGTCAGAACTGGCAACATTTTCTTACAGATTCTGACATTACCTCCTAAAATAACCTAAATTTTACAGTGACAACCAAAGCTTCCCTCATGATTCTCTCACTTTCTTCTGTTCCCCAAATTGCAAGTGTGTAGGAGCCTTACCTTGAATTTCTAAAGTTTTTTTTTTTTTGCTTAGATGAAGATAAACTAGCTTAAATCAAAGTCTTCAACACTCCCCGAGTCATTTCCTGCTGCCCCATTGGATGATTTTTTTTTTTTTACTTGCTTTTAGAAACTTTCAATATTGCATTGCAGGTATTCCAGGTAGGTTTGAAAAATTCAAAAGTTGAAGCAAAAATTTCTAAAGCGTTGCATTCTGAAGTTTTAACCCCAGCAATGTCAGCTAACCATATTAGCATTCCCACATGGGGTTTGGCTGTGAGTGGGAATAGAAATGGGCTGGTTCAGTGAGCAGGGGAGTCGAGGTCCCATTCGTCTTGTCCTGTTTAAATACACTGGTTAACTCCTGCCAACAGGGAAGCCATTCAGCAAAAGGCCAAGGGCATCTGTCATGTGTTCAACACATTGATATCATCCCCTTCCTTCTTCCTCTCCCTCCCTCTCCCTCTCTCTCCGTTGCTTTCTTTCCCCTCTCTCTTTGTTTATCTCCCTCTGTTTCCTGCTGTCACCCCTCTTCTTTCTCCCCTTCCTCTCTCTCTCTCTCTCTTCCCCCTCCTCTCTCTCTTTTGATGAGAAGGAGTGAATATGCAGGGAGCTGACATGATTAGCAGCCTCATAGCCCCATGATGGATGGCGCCTGCTCCATTATTAATACAGTAAAAGCACCAACTGCCAGGTAAGAGCAATGTCAGCATCCACAATATAACGCTGTGTGCCCACGGATAATGGTGAGCACTTTTTTTTTATCTATGATATGCATAGGTTTTGGGCTGAGGAGGAGGAGGAGGTGGAGGGATACACAAATGAGAACCAGGTTTTCACTTTTGCTAATTCTTGGTGATGGCAGTGGGATGGTGCACTGCAAAGCAACAATTTCAGCAAAAACTGTGTGAATATTTACACTAATTAAGTGTGTTTTCACAGATTACCTGAAACATAAAAATGAGAACATAAAAATTTAAAATGTGAATGAAAAATATCTGCAATGTTCCACTTGGAGCCTTACAAAATCTCATTTCATCAGTCATAAAATTATATTATAGGCCAACTTTGTAAAGTGCAAGCTGATATATATGTAGTTAAGATTTATTGTTTTCCATAAATTCATTTGATCCTTGTCAAAAAATATAAAAATTTACTGCAATATCATGAGAATAATGCTCAATTAAAAAAAATAAATGAAAAACTGCACAGAAGCCATGCATACGTGCGTATTCATCGAACTTCATAGAGCTGCCTTCTATATCTAAACGTGTGTTAGCAGGTGAAAATGTTGAACCTGAACTTTTGATTTTTAAAGATATTGCAAATTAGCAAAATAACAGGAAAACTAAAATACGGTTTTATATTTTGCGGGCAGGAATGTAACGCGTATGCAGCTTGTATTTATTGGGCTTAAACATGCAATACCACCAGTATGGTCCTTTAACTCCAAAAGCACATACATGCTGCTGTATAGAATATGTGTGTCAATACAATTGAAAATGCCGTAATGAGGAAAATAGAAACAAATCTGAAAATAAATAAACCCATCTGTGTGCTTCTGCTGTTTGGTTCTTCATTTGATTTCCAAGCTGATTTTTGGCTAAAACCCAGAACGAGTTTAGCCACACAGGCCTGCAGATACGTGTGTGTACACGACAAACAATCTTATCGAGGCATTTTTCTCTACTTTGGAGTCCAAAAAGTCTTGCTTTCTCAGTGATTAACTTGTTTCAGATTGTGTCATTTTTATTGTCTTTGGCTTGTTCTTGGCTGCGGAAAATTCCTGAAATCAGTTGATTTCCTCTAGAATTATTCAGTTGTTTCAAGAAAATAAGACATTAGGCCTCAAAAATTGGCTTCAGTTTGAGATTTTTATGCAGATTTGTGGTCATCTGAGTTCTACAGTCGCCAAAATCTGTTCTTTTGAAAATGTTGTGCATCTTTGCTGAAGCACAACTAGCCAACGGGCAATGTCCGTATAAAATGGCTTACGATCTCCAATCACTTTATGAGATTGAAAATCAGCTTTTGCTCAAAATATGAATAACAGACAAATTGCTGCTCCATCCTAAGGGGAAAATTAACCTTTTTACTAACTATCTGCAAACCTCTGAGACTAAAGAATCATAAAATAACAGACATGATCTGTTATATATCAGTCAGGTGTAGCAGGATGCTGCTTTTCTGCTTCTTGTCAGTTGAATATGGCTACAGTGTACATGGCAACCGTTGATGTTTGCGTTTATGTCTATGCTGTTTGTTTTCCGTCTTTTATATGATTATGCGCTGTATCTTTTCCTGCGCCAGTAGTGAAATCCAGTCTGTGCTACAGGATTACGTGGGTACGAGCAGGAGCTCAGAGAAGAAAGAGACGCAGAGAGAGGGGGGGGTTTTTTGGAGAGAAAGAAAGATGAGATGGAAAGGAAAGTGAGAGAGGGATAGGGAATGAGTGAAAATGGGAGACAGGGAGAGGAAGAGTGGGGAGAAATGAAGGAGAAAATAGAGAGAATTATGTCAAATGGGTAAATATCAGCACGAAGCTTCATCGTCCGTCTGAGCCAAGCTCAAAATGCCAAATCGTATAGCCGAGGCCCTCAGCCAGCTTCCCCTCGCACTGTAATGAGATTACAGACCTCTACAACGCTGTGTGTGTGTGTGTGTGAGAGAGAGAGAGAGAGAGAGAGAGAGAGTACTATTGAGCCTACATGGAAGTGTGCGATTTTGACGGCTTACACGGAGCGAGCGAGTAAGCAGCGTTACTCACGCCACCAAACAAGACGCATCAAAGTAGATTTTGCTTCCTGTTTGTCATTCCACACGTGGTGGAGTTTTTCCTCCACACTCAGAGCTCATGAGGAAGTCCACAGACAATGTGGGCTGGTAAGATGGGAAGTTTAAAATGTAGATTCCACTCTATTGATGAATTCTATAGAGAGTTTCAGAAAAAGTGCATAACAAATATCACATCTGAGCCAAATTGCTACCATAAAAGATTTGAAATTTTAGGGAAAATAAAGTCACATTTGCTATTGAAAACCATAAACACATCAATCAAAAGCTTTAATTCATAATTAAAAGATAATAACATCAGACTGTGAACTATTTGTTCATGATATCTAATTTATCTGTGAATAATTTGCCTCTAAAAGAATTTTCATAGATACCGATTGTTCTGATTCTCTGCAGGATCATCTGACGTGCCACTGGAGGGGCACTTCCAGTACCACAGTTTGAGAACCACTGCATTAGAATAATTACATCACTACACTCAGGAATAATGCATGATGATTATTGTTTATATAGCAGATGAACATATCAAAGTGTGATAAATTCACTACAAACTTAGGTCCTGAGGAATTATACAGGGATATTTTCTCCTCATAGTGCAGCTGATCTTACAGTTGTAATTATGGTGCACAATATATCTGAGGATAATTAAATATTAAGAATGTGGAACATTATATCAGGCTATTAATGCTGTTTCCAGCTCCTGTTTGTGAGGACACGATGTTTACACTTCGGTTTCTCCTCTCTCACTAGCCTTTCAGACCTTCTTCCAAATCTAATATACCCATCCATAAATAGCTCACCTAGCCAGCCCTTATTTGGCATGAGTGACATGGAACCGGAGCCAATCCAGACGCTGGAATCTGATTGGCCCCGCCTCTCCACGCTCCACCGCTTCTCTCACAACTCTTCAGCCGCCCATTTACCTTACATGGACAAACAGGGGAGTTGATTGACAAACCGAACCACGCCCTCCTCATTTGCCGGGCCCCTCCTCTACTTTGGCTCCCTATCAGTGTCTATTTTGGAAACACGGATACGCATGGAGCCTCCATCACCTCCAGTCTCTTTTACGCACCGAGTCCGATAATGCGCGCAGGTACCGGACCGCTAACAGCCACGTCTCCCAGCAAACTCAGCCATTAATCTCCTCTTTTATGGACTAATATGAAAGAATTGGATGTAGAAATCTGACACAGCCAAGAACGGAGGTATCATTTCTCGTGGATCATTTTTATTTCCCATAACCGAGCGTCACCATGGATGTCTTAGCGAACCACAGTATCTTTCAGGAACTTCAGCTTGTCCACGACACCGGCTACTTCTCCGCCATGCCTTCTTTGGAAGAAAACTGGCAGCAGGTTTGTTTTAACTGTAATATTCTAATATATTTATGAGGCTGCAACCTCAGTCCGATGATGATGCTTTTCATCAATTGCGCTTGGGATGCAGGCGTCAACTTTTCCCCGAGCGTGGATGTGTTGTTCAGGGAGAAACGAGCAGATAAATCAGGTTTTATCACTCGTATATCTTGTAATTATCCAAAGATGGCAAAGTGGATACGATGAGAAGGCACGCCGGGGTTTTAACCGTGCGCGTAATAAAGCTGTCAAACGCGATTTGGGAAGATGAAGATCTGGTTCCCATAATAAAGACGTAATTGGCCGTGAATAATACATCCTCATCCCTCATATTACTGAGTGGTGAACCCCCTTACAAGCAGAGAAGTCCCGTTCTTATTTATAATAGACAACCTAACATGTCTCTCTTTGAATGCGGGGAAAAACGTGGAAACCGGTGCAGAGTACCACGCAGGGAGAGAAGCTGTCATGTGTGGAATAGCTCCTCATTTTCCCCTCACACGCACTTCTTTTTCTATCCAAGTTTAGGGGTTGAATATTGGAAAATGAGCTACACACACGAGGATCCACGCAGCCACATGGTGATGGATTCGTGGGGGGACGCGCCGGTACTTTACACGGCCATTACTGCTCACATTTTCCTCTCTGACACACTATCACATCTCCTTTGATATAAATCCAAAATCCCAGTGTAAAGTGTGTTATATTTGAGTTGGTGGAGGCTGAATTTTTATGAATTTTTCCAGGCTTTTTCACAAAAAAAGGTAAAGTCCCTATAGAGCCTTTTATGGTAATGGAAAGAATCCATTAAAACAGTAGGAAACGTATAAAATCAGTGGTCTTAAAATAACTTTTTAAAGCAGCCTCACTTTAATTTTCATTTTTACTACAACACTTAATGCACATTTCACGCAAGGGCCACTATCTTCACAAACCAGCCTTCCTTATTCTCTGGACCTGCATTGCTGCTGCTGGTGATGATGCTTTCCATGCTGCACTTGACTGACTGGCAAAAATCATTGCATGGAAATTTGATGCCGGTATTGTTCATGCAATGGAGGCAGCTTTCCTCTCTCTTCCCTGCCAAGTGTAAAGGGAGAGGGAGGGAGGGAGGGAGAGAGAGAGAGAGAGAGAGAGAGAGAGAGAGAGAAACCAGTATGGATCCAGTCCTCCTGTCCAAGCAGCCTAATTGGCATCCTACTGTTAGCTACTGAGGCATCTTTTCATAACAAGACTCCAACTCCCTGCCTCCACTGTCAGTGAATTTTAAATTGCAGGGCCCTGAATGCACCATATGCACTCCATTTCTCTCCTCTGTCTCTCTCACACACACACCCTGCATGTCAGAATCAATATCTAATGCAAATGGAACAATGCTGTAGGGCTGTAGGTAAGGCTGCAAAGGCTCTTTTCTTACACGAGACTGAAAATGTCAGACTTCTCTGGCTGGAGGGGCTTATTCTGGACACTCTGAATGCAGACTCTAAAACGTGTCGGTTTGCAGAAGTGCTACTCTGTCGACCAAGCTTGATCGATTGAACCTGGAGACATAAAAATGGCACAAAATCCCTGTCTATACACAGAAAAAATCAAAGCTTCATTCACAGTACAATCTCAGGACCATTTTCTACCAATTAGCAGGATTTTTGAGCTTGTTGTAAGTCATAGGAGTAAGTTTTTAGGAAAACCGCTTTTTTCTTCAGGGAAGAAGATTTTATTATGACCCGTCCCTCACCAGCACAGAGATGTTTCTGCAAAGCGAGCTTTGTGTTCACTGTGGCGACATGGAGCCCTCCTGAATACAGGAATTATGAGTTGTAGCTTGCTTTAAAAGCCTGTCTGTAGCAGAGACCGATGGTTTGAGCAATCCCCTCTGTATTCCAGGCACAATTTAGATTTGATGCTTTTATGGGGTCTGATGGTGAGATAGGAGGCCGTTGTAGTCGGCCCTAAATGGCTCCCTGAGATGCGATGGCAAGAATGATGACTGTGTCCCCTGTTGGTGTCTGTGAGGCATGATTCAGACGAATATAGGGGGATGGGGAGTGGAAAAGGAGGAAAGTGTTTTGGAGGTCTGCAGATGGTACATGTGGGGCTGCTATTTGTTCCATTATTGAACCTAACAGTGCCAAACTGAACGGTTGCTGTCTCGCTTCCAAATCCCACTACAGTTGGTTGTTCAGAGTTGGAACAAACAGCAGGATTGACTTGGATTTGGAACAAGTGGAGCTGATCAGAACTTAGATTTTATATGTAGCAACCAGTTTCCCCCAAAATGTGCATGTGTCATTTTTGCATCTTTGAACACAATTGCTTCTTGTCTGGGTTTCATCTCCAGCTCTTTTGTAAGCATTTGTAACTGCCGTTCATGTTGTCTGCGTATTGAAACACGTGGATAATCTAAAAGACAAAAGATGCGGATTGAATTTCAGGTTGATCTGATAGATTTTTCAGCTGCTGCAGGCTCTGTTGGATGACGCATCCTCCTCCACAGCACTTGACCTGATGGAGAGCATGTAACAGGACACCACAAATGGCTGTCCGTCATTGACTTCAGGACACACTCCATACTCTCCAACACATATATTGTCCCTGAGGGTTCAAACACACGTCGACTGAGTGCATACCCAGCGTTCTGATGCCTAGCCAAGCGAAATGTCTGCTCGTTGCTGCAGCACGGCACATTACGGGCCTCTACGTGTGGATGTGGACAGATTGTGTATGACTTCAGGGTTTCTAAATGTGGACACAGCAGCAGGATGCTTCGGTACGACCCCCATATGTGAGCCCGTGTGCTCGGATACGTCCACTTACATTTCTTGCATGCGAGTCTACACACGCACATCCATGCGTAGCTCAGGCAGCGGCTCGTCTCCGGGCGGAGGGAAGTTGCAGAGCATGCACATTCTCACCGCTGCAGGGTTTCGCATTTCACAGTCCGGTGGGCTCGAACCCCCTCAGGAGTAACGAGCGTACACAGATAGACAGTCAGAGGAGAAGAAGGAAGTGGAAGAGGAATGCAGATGGATAGAATTGTGTCATGTTTGGCTGAGTCTTTTCACACTGGGCTACTAAAGATGTAGAGAGGGCCAGAAAGATATATCACCATGGTGACCTCTCTGTCAGCCTCCAGAGAGAGAGGGAGGAAAGAAAGAAAGAAGACAAAGAGTGTCTGCACCACAGTTGTGTGAGCGTGCACCCACATGCGTGTCTGTGTGCGTGCGTGTGTGTGCGTGTGCGTCTCGGTATGTTATGTAATCCTCAGTAGGCCACAGCTGCTTTCTCACACACAGCAAGCAGCATGCAGGGGAGCGCAGCCAACCAGCCCCCTCCTTCCTGTCTCCATCTTCCTCCATTCTTCTTCTTCCCTCTCTCTATCTCCCCCTCTTTTTTCTGCTGTCCTCATATAGAATTAGCTCACTATGGAGTTTTGACTGCAGGGTTGTTGTGTAATCACGGGACTTGCTTGTGTGTTTCCTGAAGTCAGTTCCTGTCTGATGACTTTAACACTACCTGGCTGTCAGGTAGCATAGCGCAAGTCGCTCTGATTCATTTTGCAGCTTGGAAAGTAACTAAGTGCATATAAGTGAAACGCTGTGGGGCTGTGGGGTATCGTGTATCTCAGCCCCGTTTCAGTTTGATAGCATAATGCATTTTAGAGATCAGGAGAAAAGAGGTCAGAGAATGTACTCAGGTGTAGAGGAGCATGTAATCCATCAAGTGACCTGAAAGCAGGAAAATGTGTGGAAAAAACTTGCATCTTCAATTTGGATGAAAATCTAATGTGGGTGGAGATTTTTATTATTTCATTCCAAACTCTCCAAAACTGTATCCTGTATTTCCAGTTTTGAGGACTTTCATTATGGATGCAGCAACATATAGCAGGAATTTCAATAATTTAACTCTCTGAAATGTGACCTTTCTTCAAAATGAGTACTTTTTACTTTTTGATACTTCATGACATTTTACTTCTCAACACTTTTCTTTTACTTAAAGGGGAACGCCACCGATTTTACTCATCAAAATCAGTTTAGTCATTTAGTGTGCCAAAAAAAAAAAAAAAANAAAAAAAAAAAAAAAAACTATATAAAAGCTTTTATGTCTGTAGATCAAATAAAGGAAACTCTTATGACATCATAAGGGTTATGTATGACATCATAATGTGCATCACAGTGCTCCTAGAATTATTTAGCGAATTCAATCCCTGCAACTTCAAGGACTATGTGAGTTTCAAACTTGCAGTTTTCGGACCAAAAAAACAAACAAACAAACAAAAAAAAACCCCTTGTGATGTCATAAGTAACTCTTGTGATGTCACATGCGACCCTTATGATGTCAGAAGCACATCGCCGTCTACAGAAAGCTTTTACACAGTTGAATAGTGATCTCAGCGAGAAAGTCAATGTGTAAAATTGGTGGATTTCCCCTTTAAGCGCAATTCTTTTCTAATTTTTTGTAAAGGATTTGAGAATTTCATTAACTAGAACACCAGTAATAAGAGTCCTGTAATAGAACACCAGTAGACTAGAACACCAGTAATAAGAGTTGGTTATAAATATATTTGACAGTTTTGACATTTGTATTTACACTGGACATATGGAGTTATAATAAACCAGCTGGTTTACAAACTCACATCTCATATCTTCTCTTTGACCTTTTATGTGCTGCTATGATGTAATTTGCATGCAAATCAAAATTAAATCAATTTGGAGTTGAGCCTGGTATTCTGTGAGCAGAGCAGAAAGGACAAACTGGGACTTAATCTTATTTGTCTCCAAAGAGCTCCTGGCGCTGTCATCGTTCCTCACCTGTAGCTTTATTAAAACGTCAAACCGACTCAAAGTACGTGACATGAGAAATCCCAAAATCAACTTTGGACGCTTCCCAAAGTAAAAATCTAGTCTGGACTTCACAACGTGATGGGAGATAGATTCAGACAAGCGTGCGCGTCCCATGATGCTCAGATGTCGTGTTTAAAATGGATTTTTCTCGCTGATGTCTGCTTAGAATCTATTTGACACGGCTGCAGCCCATGATGCAGCAAAGCATGAGAGGACGTCTTTGTGTGGCGATGCACAGCTGAATGTCTCTGCTGGATGCTTTAAGTGTTTTAAACTGGATGCATGAGTTCTAAAAAAATCACGTGCATGTGTTTACAAGGGAAAGGCTGCTGGAAGAGAGTTGCGAGTTCATCTAATTAGTAGAAACAGACAAATGAAGTGGAACAGCAAAAACTCAATTTGGCTCCTGAGCAGCAACAGTCATGTAAACAAGATGCTGAGGTGATTTCTTTATTTCACTCCTTCTTTCCTGCTTTCCTTCCTGTCTATTTTAATCCTTCCTTCTCTTCTCTCCTTTCTTTTTTCTTGTTTTGTTCCTTCTTATGTTCCTTACATCCTTCTTTCCTTCTTCCACCTTTGCTTCCATCTGTCCTAACTTATTACTTTCCTTAAGTCCTCCCTCTTTCTTTCTTTCTTTCCTGTCTTTTTATCCTTGCTTTCTTTTCTCTTCCTTCCATCCTAAACTAATAAAACACCACTCCTATCTATCTATCTATCTATCTATCTATCTATCTATCTATCTATCTATCTATCTATCTATCTATCGTTCCTTCCTTCCTGCCTGCCTGCCTGCCTCCTTTCCTTACTTTCCTACTTTCCTTATTCCTTATTATTATTTCCCTGACTGTCTACCATAAACCTTACTTCTCTCCTTCTTCCTTCCTCCTTTCCTTTCCTTCTTTTCATTCTTCTTTCCTTCCTCAACATCCTCCAGCCCTTTCTTCTTTCCTTATTTATGCCTCTCCATTTTATTCGTATTTCCCATAAAGGATGAGTACTTCTTTTACTGTCAGCATTTCACTTACACTTCACTTACATTTCACTTTGTCCTGTTTTCCAAGGATCAAGCTTGTAGAGAAGGATGCGTAGGTGTGTGTGTGTGTGTCACTGCTTTGTGCGTTCTGCCTCGTGTTGGTGTGTCGTTTATGTGTGTGTGTACATTGTGTAATGAGATGTGTGGGCGACCTCCTGACCCACTAACATCCATTCTGCCATAAGAGTGCTGAGTGAACTCTCTGCTGCGTCTCATCACTCAGGCAGCAGAGAAGTGATTGCTGCTGATAGGTGCCTGCTCCCGCTTTATGGCTGTTGATGAAAAGGTGGGAAACGCTGATGAAAGAGAGGATGGCGGGGGAAGTATTCATTTGTCTGACGCCCTGGTGACTGCCCGGAGAGAGCCGGGCGGGGGCGAGGGCCGGGAGCCATGGGGGGGCTGGGAGGCGAGCGAACAAGCACATCTTTATGTATGGCTTGGAAATGCTCTGCCACCCCGGGTTTGATTAACAGTGAGAAGAAGAACTAGTCGTTTCTTTTTTTTTTTTTTTTNTTTTTTTTTTTTTTTGCCTCACACCAGCACACATGGCTTGGCAATGACTTTCACATCATTTGAGGCGAAATTGGGAAGCCGTTACAGTGCCTTACAGTGATCCGACATGCTTCGCTGCTGCCATCCGGCCTGGCAACCGCAGGGAGAAAAGAGAAAGGAAGACAAGGAAGAGGAGTCTCAGTTATTCCATTTATGCATTACTGGATTCTCTCCTGAAAGTCTTACTTTCTCTTTTTTGACCAAAATGTTCTCAGATGAGTTATGCAACCAGAATTGTAAAGACTGGAAGTAACTCTTTGGTTGTCTTGGTTACGTCCTCTCTGTCATCCTACGTCTGCAATTACTTTAATTTTCTAGTCTAATAACATAATAACGGAGGTGGAAAGTATCAAAATATTACTCTAAAGTACAAATTTGAGGTACTTTTAATATTTATTCCACTTTTTTACTCCAGTATGATGATTAATTTTGCAGATGAGACTTTCAAAGTGAGATAAACTAATAAAGTTTTACTGTTGTCTTTTGTTTTACAACAGTAAAACTTTATTAGTTTATCCCACTTTTACATTTTAGACATTATTACATTTTTACATTTTTACATCATTATTACATTTTTACATCACTTTTACATTTTAGACATTATTTTACATTTACATTTTAGACCTTATTTCAAGATAATGTTCCATTTTTTTGTAATTTTATTATCATTATTTCTTTTCAGATTTGCCAGAATTAGAGATACAAGCCCACATCTGTGAAAAAAAATCACAATTTTGGGAATTTTCATTGTTGATACTATTTGTTAATAATTTGATTGATTGTACTGCAGTTACTTGTACTGAAGTAGAATTTTGAACAGTACTGCAGTAATTTTCCTTATTTTGTGGGATTACATTTTACTGAAATGGTGGATTTGAGTGTTTCCTCCAGCATCACACTCACAGACAACATGCAGGCATTTTAAAAGCATCATTTGCACCGACATACCAAGCCTTACATCCCATCTTCCTACCTGTTGCTAGGCAGCCTTGGCAAGCAGAAGCGGCTTTGGCCTATTTGTTAGTTTAGCTGTCAGTCTGGGAAGCTAATCCCAACCCAAGGGACTCCTAGCCATCCAGAAAGCAGAGATCCGGCCATGTGGACCATCTCTCACCCAGAGATTGAAAGAGAGAGAGAGAGAGGTGGAACGAGCTCTAGAAGGGGGAGAGAGACAAGGGCAATTTGCCCTGAGTAAACACCGCTGCTTGTTGTTGTCATCCAAAGCCAGTCATCAATCACAGCTCTAAGCTCTCTCTGCTGACAGCCACAAGGACGCGTCGCTCTCCCAAACCGGTTGGACAGTTTATAAAGCGAGACAGCCATTGTTGGACGACCACAGCTGAATCACCAATGCAGACGTTGTTGAGTGTCTTTAAAATGATGTCATTCCCAGTTTTTCTGATTTATCTGTATGAGTTCAGCGGCAGAAAGGTTTGTGTGTGTTTGGAAGAGTGTGTGTCACATGTGTGTGCGCGCTTTGCATGCGCTCAGCTGTCGGTTGTCCAACATGCAAAGTTATTAGTCAAATGCAAAGTATTTCCATTTGCTATAGGTGGATGCTTCCCCTCAGGACCTCACTGTTCCTTCACTCTATCCATCCATCTTCACCCTTCCTCAATCACTCTGTCCATGTTTCTCTGGTGGGAAAAGTACTCAAATGTTTTACTGAAGTAAAAGTTTAAGCAGTAAAATTTACTCAAATATCAAGAGTAACATGTACTCTTTGGGAGAATCCTTAATTTCAGAGTGTAAAATTTCCCCCAAATTTCCCAAATTGGTCTTTTTTTTTCCTTCAAAGACAGAGAAGGTAAAAAGGGATGGAGGAAGGAATAAGGAAAGCAAGGCAGGAAGAAAAGGAGGGAAAGGAAAGAGAGAAGGGAAGGAAGTATGAAGGGAAGAAACAAGGCACTAAGGAAGGAAAGGAAGGGCAGATGGAAGGAAAAGAGGAATAAACAAAAAAAGAATTAAATAAGGAAGAAGGAACCAAAGTCTTCTCTGCTGTCTGACTCTTTATTTTCCTCTTTCACACTCCCTCTATTCCTCAAAGTTGCTTGATCAAAAAAAAAGTACATGGTTAAACTCAGATAGCATTTTCTCTGGAAGACTAAACTGTGCTCCAAAATTACCCTCAAGGCTCCGATATCTACAGCAACCGGGTACGTCATGTCGCTTCAATCATCCCGCCGCCCCTCAGGTGTTTGAATAGAAAATGACTTTTATAGCCTGAAAACACAGAAGATCCGGCTTGATTTGGAGCGATTTTTCTCACTACGAGCAATGTTATTTTGATGTGCAACCCTTAGAAAAAGTCGGTCTAAGTGTCAAAGCAAAGAGGAGATGATTTTTGCCTGTGCTTGACTCTTGGAGCAGCCTAGGAAGTGCCCTTCAGTGCTTTAATGAGACCTGTGGGACGAGCCATTCATCAGCGTGACAGCACACCTCTGTTAGCCATTGTTCTGCTCTGGTATGTGAGGGGAGCGCTGTGTGTTTTAGCCTTAATGATGGGCTGGCAACCCTTTGATTAGATGAATCTCCTGGTGCTAATTAAGAATTGGGCTGCCAAAAGACATCTGTGTTTATGCCTTCCTCCTGCTCTCGGTGCTCACAAGTGTGTATGTGTGTTATGTGTGTGTTTGCTGCAAGTCAGACACTAGTTTGGGTGTAAAATGGACCATAGAAAATCAATGGGCAGTTTCAAAAATGTCTGAATGTAAAGACAGTTTTGCTCCTAAAACAAAAAAAAAATGCTTTTCAGAGATATATTGCTCATTGGAATGAGAGAGAGAGAGAGAGAGAGAGAGAGAGAGAGAGAGAGAGAGAGAGAGAGGAACATAGACATCAGTGTGTTGTGATAAAGCGATTTAAGGTTTGAAAGCCAATTGAACAATCTGGAAAGTTCAAAAAGCTGATAAGGAAGTAGAAAAGAAGGAATCAAAGGCTGATTAAAGTTTCTTACACTGTGACTTTTTGCAGTTGAAAGTTAAAGGGCCATACCAGTGATTTTGCATGTTTAAGCCCAGTAAAACTACCTGCATACCCGTTACGTTACTGACAAATTTTCCAAAACATAAAATAGTATTTTAATTTCGTCTTATCTAATCCTATAATCTTTCAAAATCAAATGTTCAGGTGATACACACACCTTCACATTCAATTTCACCTACTAACACAAATGTAGAAGGGACTGTCGTTTTTAATTTCTTGGTAAAAGCAGTTTTCTCTTGGGACTATATTCCCTGGCAGAGTAATACATTTTCTTCCAGGATGATTTCTTTGAAAGACTACATATAGACTACGGTTCCTGTTTAATATTTACTAAATTGAGGAAATGTAGAGACGAAAACCTCGAAGAAATTAGAAGAAAGAACAAATAAAGTTCAGTTGAATTGTGGGCAGAATGGAGATTTGATGATGCATCGAACGTTTGGCGAATGTGTAAAAGAATCATCTCATTGTTGAAATCCCTACATGGGTTTTCAGCAAACTGAGGAACAGATTCTGTCATTTAATTCACGAGGATTTATCCCAGTCAGGGACCGTAGATCCTCTGTACGCAGGTTGGTGTTATTACAAACGCATTTCGTGCAGGAGTTCTACCGGTCAATGCTAAATCAATAACAACAAAAGTCTCGGCTTGCAGGAATCCCAGATACAAACACCAGTTTGTGGCATCGTGGGATTTTATTTTTTCCATCTTTTAAATAAAACGATGCTGTTATAAATAAATGTTTTGCAATCCCACTGTGTCTAATCAGGAAGATGATCTGATAAGTTATGCTAATTGGAGCGAAGGACTTCCCTGTCCCCCCACCTCAAATCGCTCCCGACTCGTCTCTGCGAGCGTTTTTGTGACTAGACAGCATGTCCTCCAGCTCTCCAGTTTACAGCTATGTGTTATTCAGTCTATTGCCCCAGATATTATTTCATTGTAAAATGATGCCAATTAGTAAAGCCAGTTGCCGGTGGCTGTGGTCTGGCTGCTTCTCCGTTCCGGCGGGGAAAGTTATTTGGGTCGGAAGCTATTTTCAGCCTGTGATGTTGCCAGGAATACTTTAGGGAGCAGCCACTGTTTTATAGGAGAGCACATCAATAATTTTCAATGGTGTGTGTGTGTGTATGTGTGTGTGTGTGTGTGTGTGAGAGAGAGAGCAAGAAACAGAGTGCAAGAAAGAGGGAGACATTCACTGGCAGAGTTTATTGGGGGTGTGTGTGTGTGTGNGTGTGTGTGTGTGTGTGTGTGTGTGTGTGTGTGTGTGTGTGTGTGTGTGTGTATGTATGTACTCTTTCGCTATAATATTCATTGGCTCAGGTAATACATGCAGGTGTAAAGTAAGTACATTTGCTCAATTACCATGCTGAAGTAAAAAATAAATAAAAAATGAAGTACTTGTAATTTATTGATATATTTCCAGGTAAGTAAAAGTTTTACTGAAGTACTTAAGATTAGTACTGAAGTAAATCTGAAGTACTGAAGTATTTCTTCCGCCGCTGTGGATGTGTGTTGATCTGTATTTGTGTATATCGGGAAAAGTCAGGAATAATCCTGAAGAGACAGGAATAGCTCCACACAGTTGGGAATAGGAAGCACTCTGAAAAGTTGGAAATAGGCATGAAAACTCTGGAATACTTTTTAAATATCTCAAACAGCCCTGAAATGTGTGGATAAGATGAAAAAGTTGGGATTTCCTGGAAAAGACAGAAATAACCATAGAATGTGGGAAGAAGCCCAGAATGAAAGAATACCTTTTCATTTTCCAAACTTATTCTCAAACTTTTAAGGTTTAAATACTCTTAATTAGGAACTGTGCTGGAAATGGTCATTTATGTGGCAAATTCTGAATATTTTACCACATTAATGACCACATGGTCATTAATGTGGTAAAATATACAGAATTTGCATTAAATTGGCAACAACATGCAAAAGCAGCAGCAAGGCTAATAATTTGCAGCTTTTTTTGCAGTTATGCTTAATATTAGATTTGGCATTTGCCCCTCTGAACCATCCACACATACACACACAGACACACACACACTAATGCACACAACATGTTTGTATGTTGCACACGTTTCACTGTAATTGTCATGGCTTCCCGTTAATTGAAACATTAATTCCCCAACACCTAAACTTTAACCCTGGATTTTAACACAGCTTGACCTCTTTGGCCTATAATTACCCTTTTTTTTTTTTCTTAGTGAACGCAGTACTTCTGGAGTGTGTAAGAACAGCACAAACACACACACACACACACACACACACACATACTGACACGTGCAGAGCTAAAGGCCAAAGTCAATGAGTTCCTAACACCTTTCTTGGTGACTGGAGCTGCCCTCCTTCCCTCTCTGCTGAGCAGGCTTACATCGTCAGGATGAAATTGGGGTGAAAAGTCCTCGCACTCCGCTTGAGCTTCCCGCTGAAAAGCCAGCCGCTCAGCACGGAGAGGTNAAAAGTCCTCGCACTCCGCTTGAGCTTCCCGCTGAAAAGCCAGCCGCTCAGCACGGAGAGGTGAATGGGTTCAGTCTGCCGTGCCGTCTCCACCCATTTCTCATACACACATTTTCTGTCTGAGTTTACAGTACGCATACTCCACCTCTATCTCCTGGAGGAGAGCCCACAGCAGTAACGGCGGCGAGGAGACGTCTTTCAGTATTTTAAGCAGTTTGGGCTAATCTTTGTGGCTCAGGTTTGTTTTGAAAGCATCGCAGCGGGAATAAAGATGGGACGACAGAGCGCCACCTCTTTCAAAACACACACACGCATGTAAAGTCACCACATCTGCATGAACACACTCTTGCATAACTCAAGAAACACCTCCGTTAATCCGCCTCGGCCTCGGGAGTCTGTGCCACTGACCTGATTTTGCTGTTCATGCTTGTTGTGTTGCTGCTTTCTTGTTGTAATGAGTGACAAAGCCTGGAAACTGCGACCCCAGACACGTGCACCCGAAGGTGCAAACCGTGTAAGAACCAACCATTTTGGCTCTTATCAGTACGGGCACGCCGCCACAGTTGCGCTTCACGGTTTGTGGATGTGAGCAGGGTACCGAGCGAGCCTTTTTGACTGGCGCTGTATGAGGAGGAAGCAGAGTTTTTCCGCTTCACTGTCCCCTTTATCTCTCCTCTCTGTTATTTCCAGCCCTCCTCCCCTCTCTCTCTCTCTCTCGCTTCTCTCTCTTTTTTACCGCTCGCCGCTCTTTTGTTTCTCCACGCCTTTTCCAGCCGAGGCCCATTCTCCTGCCCTGTCATTGTGTGCGGTAATGAAGATTAGCCAGCCTGCCGCACACAAAGGGGTCCCCATATCCGGAGCGCAGACTCCCCAAATCCTAACACAAGCTCTTAACCCCACTGTTAAACCACTGTTGTCGCCGACCTCCTCTGCCCACACACCCACACACACGCCTACACAAATACATGCAAATACTCACAAACACACACATGCACGTGCTAGCCACTCTTGTTGAAAGCAAGTGGTTGAAATGCCTCCTGATTAGATTAGGACGGTTTTGACAGCTGAGAGGGACCACTTGGCAACTCATACGCCGATAAACAGCAGCTCACCCAAATCCGGTTAAAGAGAGACAGAGATCCCCTCCCCAGCGAGCAACACAGCTCCAGTCATTGGGATTATCC
>VXCM01001834.1:107773-120052 GCA_014773175.1 Lucifuga dentata
ATGCCCTACTATTCTCCTCTCCGCTCCAGCCTCATCCTCCCCTCCATCATTCATCTTCTCCGTCTCGATGCCAGCCTCCTCTTCTCCTCACATTTCTCTATCCTATTTTTCCCCCTCACCTATTCTGTGTTCTGCTTAATACCGGAACAAAGACATTTTCCACACTTTGTCACAAGCCGTTTAGATGAAGCAGCAGAGGTCTTTATACGCGGCGCACTTGTTGTATCTTTGCTAAAACCTCTTGATAACGTCTTTATTGCTGACATGGTGATCAGATTCTCACAACTCATACTTTCTTAGCCAAACTCCAGTTTACATCACATTACTTCTTCCTCCTCCTAATTCCCATGTATATTAGGCTTTAGTCATGCTATACTATAACTAGCAATCATATGTGTTCCCACTATGGCCTCACAGTGGGAGTTCCACAGCATTATGCTCCTGCTGGATCAGGAACAAACCCCTATGGTTTCCATCCTCAACTGACTCATGTCTTCACTTTAAACCGACTGACTCAGTGTGGTCCTCCAAGTGACTAGAGGCTGACTAGAGGCTGACTAGAGGCTGACAAGTCAAATTGGTTTCACGCCTACTGTATATCCTTGAGTATAAGCTGATCTCGTATATAAGCCGACTCCCTGATGTTGTTCCATCAATTTCTTTGTTTAGCAAATTACCTGTTTTTCTGGGTTTTGTCATAGTATTCCTCTGATTTTCTGAAAATAATNTAGCAAATTACCTGTTTTTCTGGGTTTTGTCATAGTATTCCTCTGATTTTCTGAAAATAATCCACGCACCGGTACCAGTAAACAGCTGATTACCGTAACTGATATGAACTTTTCCGGACTCCTCTTCCTCGTCTGAATCGCCAAACAGTTCACTCAGTCCTGCTCTGTGTAACGTGTCTTGAAACCAGCTTCATACAACGCTCTTTTCCTCTTCTGAGTCCATGTAGTTTCCATTGCATGTTGTATTTTATCTCAGGCTTCTTGCTAATAAAACACAACACATGTTGAACGAGACTACCAAATAACGTACCGTACTGGTACATGAAACAGCACTTTTATTAGGTCATCTCTGATTGGTCAATTCTTCTGTCTTTGACCAATCACAACAGCAAAATGTGCTGGTGGATAAGATGTTTAGTCAGGTAATATCTCATTCTAAGGTATGATTTAAACTATTTTCCATGGGTAGTGGTAATGGGTAGTATTTCTACCTGGAAATTTCCTTCTCTGGGATCAACTCTGAATTTCTCGTGTATCAGCCGACCCCCGATTTGCTTTGTGAAATTTGGTAATAAAAACTCGGCTTACAGTATACTCATGTTAGCAGCCTGTACCATCAGAGCTGAAATTTCTGTGTTCATGCAAACTAGACACTTCCTGTTGCTGTGTCATAATAAAAGCTCTCCACTCGCAAACCGAGTGGAAGCCTCTTATTGTGAAGGAGGAACTTCAGCACCATGGCTAGTGACCAACTGCAAAAATGCTGCAAACTCCTTAAAAATGATAAAAATGAATAAGTATCGGTACATCAGGATATTTTTTGGGTATTTTTTGATAACAGCATTTTTTAATGCTGCAGGAAGGAATAGTAAATATCTTTTCCTTGCCTTGCTCTAATGGAAACCCGAGGATATCTGAGCCTTGTGGGAAAAGAGTATTAATGTCTCTGTGGTGTAGATCTGGCCTGTCAAAGATGTTATCAAGGATTTGAGCTCCCTACTCTCCTATATGTTACAAACACTTCTTCATATTGTGATCTAGTTGCACCATGGGATGTGAGTGAGGAGGACCCTCTGTCCCGGCATCTGCAAATGTGTGTTTTCTGTTGTGTCTACTTGGAGAAAGCTATGGGAAATGTCTTTCTGCTCCATTTAGCAGAGGTCAGAGGTTTTTGCACTCTGAGTGCTCCATCATTGTGGCTTTCCTGTTCGATGAAAGGTCCTTTGAAGACACCATGCTACACACAAACACACCCGCACGTGTTGCATAAACCTTGCAGTAACTGGTGTTTGGGAGGTGGATGTCTTTCCAAACCCTCCAGAGTAGAGCTGAAAGCTGCGCTAATATCGTCACATATTCACAGGTTCATGCATGTGTCATTGAGAAACACTCAACACTGAAATAAAGTGGCACCTTCAATGCTGAAAATGTCAATTTTAGCATTAAGTCCAAGACAACAAAATTGAATCTGCTGCCTGAATACAGTTTTAAGTGCCCGCCGTGTCTGTTAATGCAATCATCTAAATAAAAACTGACCGTGTGTGAAAGAGATGTCAGGTTTACAACCAAATGTATATTATTTGCTCAAATTCCGTCAGCAAATTGTGATTTAACAACTCTTAGTGTCTGTTATCAGCTTGAAGCCATGCTGTGTAAAGCCGCCTGAAGGTGCTGCGTTGCCAGGCTTTGACGGAGAGGCTGACGGCAGCTCAGATTATTACCGTGAGGCTAATGTTGTTTGATAAGGCCGTGTGTGTAATTAAGCTGTTTCCGTGGCGTGTTATCTGAAGCCGGAGCTAGGTGAGCCGCCGCTGCGTGGAGAGATGGATCTGCTAGTCGGTAAAAGAAAGACTCAGTCTGATTTTCTCTTCTTGTCTCCATCAAGCATCATCTCTCTTTCATGTCCTCTTTCTAATCTGCGACATAATTTCTTTGCATCTAGATGCCGTGGCTTCATCTTTCACACTTTCCTCCCTCCAAATCTGAAGCATAATTCTTAGCATTTTGCTTCTAGAGGGAGGGACAATGCCTCTGCTTCATTTTTCCTCCTGTCTGTCTCTTCTTTCTCTTCACCAGGAAGGCAGATAAATTAGCTTTGTCTCTCGCCTCTAGCTCTATCTGTCTCTTTCTCCCTTTGTGTCTCCTTCCCTCCCTCCCTCTCTCCTTTGCTTTGTTGCTCCAGCAGCCTCATCAGGGCATCAGGAGGTCTAAGATCCCTCCTGGCCAAACACCGCACCCCCTGCTGCTCTCTCCGTTGAGAATAACAGGGCGACGCAAGGGCGCTCTGCTATTCAGATCAGTGTTGAAGAAAATGAAGCGTTATCTCCCCACCCTCTGCTCCCCTCTGGCCGTAGGCTGCTTCCTCATTCAACTGGGATCTGCAGATGACGCCATGCTGATCTCAAAGGAGTCTGAAATCTGGGGACCGGAGCTCTGAGCAAGTGCAGGGGAAGGAGCAAAAGGCCTGAAGGGGAGCTTAGAGGGGAAAGGGAGCTTTTGGAGATGGTGTGTGTGTGTGTGTGTGTGTGTGTGTGTGGTGGTGTTGTGTAAGTATTGCTCAGTGAAGCTATAGATTACCTGTCTCTGTCAGCTGCGACGGCCACCGCTGATGAGCTCCTGCATGGTATCATTTCCTATCGATTAGGCACTGTGATGCACACGCACACACACACACACACACACACACACACACACACACACACACACACACACACACACACATACAAAGGCTGGTGGGGAGATGGTGAGATGGCCAATGCCTAAGGCTACCGGTCATTTAGCTGTCACCTCAAAGTGATGGCTTGGCCAGGCTCACCAGATCAATGGCAGACATAGGCCCTATAACACACCACGACACACACACACACACACACACACACACACCGAACGTAAACACACAAACACATATATAAGCTTTAAGTTGCTGCCCAAACTTTCCTTCTACGTAAGTGCTAGTTGAGCTGCCAAATAAACTGTGACGCTAGGTAGACATTTTGATGATGAAGTCCGTTGCAATCCTGTTTTTATATTGCTGCTTTTCCTGCAATTTCACTGGACAACCAGGAATAAAACCATTACGTAACAACACATGACCTTCTGCAGGTGTCTTGAAGTTGTTACGGTTTGCAAACTGCATGCCTAGTCGCGAAGATTTCCTTCCTCAAGATCCCAGTTGTTTGTGAGCGAATTCACAGTGAAAAAAGTGAAATAATCAGGAAGATGTGGCACCGTGCCTGCAGATGTTTGGTTGCAGGTGTTATGGCTCCTCCCCTCATTTCCTCTCGCCCTGTGTCGCTGTCACAACACATTTCACACCATAGGATGCAGACTCCCCGACAAGTCCAGATACTCAGCCTGCTAGATAAAATATCTCTCAGGCATCTGTGACAAGGTGGCATGTCTCTCGGATTGTGTCTTTGAACTCTTCACACATAGCAATCATTGTTCATGGGCACAGAAAGCGCTGAAATAGTCGTCTGAATCACCTGGAGCAGCTTCATCTTCTGTCTGTTGGTCCATGTAATATAACTGTGCTACAATTTTGACCAGAACTTTCAATTAAAAGAGATCCAAATCACTGAAAATAAATATAAAGAAGCTACGGATCCGAAGAAAACTTGAGCACAAAGACTCCATAAAACCTCCATACAGGGACTCTTACTTAATGAATTTCCATACCATGATCCCATATGCACAACATGATTACGAGGCAACTGAGTATCACCGTGCAAAACACCAAGACTCTCATTTGCCAGGATATCTTTGCAATGTATTTTTTAATATCTCTGAATTGTCATAATGCATATAGGGATGCTGCAAAAATCCTGGATCGTATCCGAAAAAGATGTGACAATACCCCCCATCCGGCCCCCCCTGCATGCACAGCATCAGTCCCTCCAGCTTTGGGCCTCTTCCAACCCTCCGAGCATCACCCATGAATATTATTCACAGCACCTTGTCTCGATCATGGCATCTGTAAAAACTAAACACGATCATCCTAAAATTAATGAGCCGTATCCACCCCATTACATTTATCTGTTTAGTGGTGTTTTGGGCCTTCCTTTAGGGCATTATGCATGCTCTTCTGTTCATATTTATAACCCAGGCTTTTTATTAGCAAGCATAGCGGGGTGCTAACAGTTGGGAGGCAGCCCGTGCTTTGATGGTGATGGCAGGCAGCTCAGAGCAGGCCAAATGTGAAGGGAGGTGTCGGGGAGAGAGGATCAGCTGCCAGGCCGAGACCTCGGGACGCCGAGGAAGAGGGGAGGGGGACAGACAGAGAGGACAGAGTGAGGGAGAGAGTGAAGGAGGAGGTTCACAGCTCTCAGCCTGCTTGACTTTGCAAAAAGCGTCCTGTGTAATCAGCGAATGTTAGTCACACCTGCTGTATTTTCAGCCTCACTACCCCAAAGTGTGTTTTGCATTCGAAATTCAGGTGTGTGTGTTTGTGCATGAACTAATTTTTGTGTATGTACAGGAAAAAAACTGAAAGTGAGTTCTGTGTGCAGGGCTGTGTATCACTATTTGCCTATGTGGGTTGCTTTTCCCTTTTCATCGTCTTATGGAGCCTTTGCAGGTGAAATACTTGGTGTTTTTTGCTGGAATAAAGGAAAGATGGAATAACTTTAAATGATATGAACTAAATAAAGAACCGTAATCTAACTTAAACCAATGTTTAACTCCACAGGACATGCTTAATGATCAATTGTACGAAAACCAGATCTCAGTTTCAACCAGGACCCAATTTCTCATTATTTAGCAATCAGTTCTCACCGCCAAGACACAAAAATCAACCCAAAACACACTCAAAGCATATCTTTTCTGACAGATGCTGCAAGGCAGAAAATGACAGAAACATGGGCTGGAAATTGTCAGCGTAATTAACTAAGTCATGCTGTGCACACTCTTTTCAGCACGAGCTGGAAATGATCTTGGCTTGGGCAAGAAAATCTAAAAGAAAGGTGAATTAAAGATAGAGTTTAGCTATCTTTGTAGCCTCAGTAATCAATAAAAATTTGTTGTAAGTAGCATCACACTGATCTCGATCATTACGAATTTTTTAAATTTTCCTGTTGTCATGCTCCAACGCAGCATTCCTGAACCTGGTGGAGATTTATTTCTGCACACCAAGTGGGTGTGGGGTCTTTAAATTAATGCTTCAGCTCAGTCTGGCTGCTGTGAAGGAATCGTCCTGTAGCCTTTTAGGAAACAAACCCAGGGATTCTGCGGCGTCCGTCCAAATAGAGCTTTAAGCACTCCTTTGGCTATTGGGTGATGGTTTTGGCTCTGGACTTCTCCTACCCCCACCCACCCCCACCCCACAGACACAGAAACACACACACATGGTTTGCAAATACACACATTTATGCCTGCACAAAAGCTGCATAATTGCGAACACACAGAGACACACACTCTTGGATAATTAAGCGCAAATACGCAGACTAGCATAATTAAACGGATGTAGCCATACACACACACACACACACACACACACATATAGTACATACATCCACATTAACACACACTCAGCCGTACACACACACTACAAACGCTGATCAACTGCATGACCTTCTCTCTAACAACGTTAATGTCACCACCTGGGGGGGGTGAAAGGGGGAGGGCCTTGATGGAGTGATGGAGAAAGGGAGAGAGAAGGATGGAAAGAAGGATGGAAAGAAGGAGAAACCTAGCTCTCATCCTACACCCTCAGCCATACTTCCTTCATATATATTTATACATATATCATCACCCTATCCTACCTCACACCGTGTCACAGACTACATCACTGTGGGTTATAAGCTAACATTTAGTGTGCCTGAACCCTACTGTGTGTGTGTGAATGTGTGTGAGTGTGTGTGTGTGTGTGTGTGTGTGTAGAGTTCACGTCTGTGGCTTTCCAGCTGACAGGATCCTGTTACGCCAAATGTCACAGTTCCAAAAAGGATTCACCCCCCACAGAGAAAATGAAGTCAAGACCTCCCTCGCTCCCTCTCTCACCTCCCTCTTTCACCTTGTCCCTCCATCCATCCCCCTGCCCCTGCTCCTTCTTCACCTTCCCCTCAGCTCTCTCCCACCCTTACTTATCCGTTTCTATCCGCTTTTCCGCTCCCTTGAACTATCTCCCTCACACACTCTCACCTTGGTTTGCAGTCCTCAGCGTTTTGCTGAATAAAGTTGCCTTTAACTGGCTGGTTTTAGCAGATAATTAGTCCTCACCTTGGGAGGAGGAGACTGCAATGAGAAGGAGAGGGTAAAAAAGAGAGAAAAGAGGAGGAAGATGAGGGAGAAAGGAGGTGATTTAGGAGAATCAATGGGGAGGAAGGCAGAAGGAGAGGCTGATGGTGAAAATGAGTGAGAATGAAAGTGATGTAGGGGGGTTGGAGCTGCTTTTTCCTGACAGCCGCTTCACCAGCACCGTGTACCTCACCGTGGGTCAGCGCATGCTATTCCCTTCATCACGTCTCCACACCTTCAATATTTAATTGTGCTCTGAAAAAAAAAGGAATAAAGAAGAAAATAAATGGTTTAATTCAAATTCACAACTCAGTGGCTGCAGCCATCAAGGAAACAGTAGGGACCTCTCAGATACTGCATGAAAGAAATGATTTTTTTTAAAGCTTTTGCAGAAAAAAACATGCAGGCATGCAGTGGGGGAGGAGGCACAGCAGATAGATGTAGTCTCAAGGAGCTTTTTAATTTGATGTCAGTATGAAAATGCTGTAAACACTCAAAAGCAACTCCAAATCTCTTTTTGTTCCAAGACGGAGAGGAGAAATCACGCTCCCTTAGCAACAGACACCCCACCCAAAAAATGAGCGGTTTTATTTTTAGAAGGTGCAAATGNGGGGGGGGGGGGGTTGTTAGATTGTAAATGTCTCTGATGTGTTCAGTCTGTACAACCTTATTCCTGATAATGGAACGAGCGAATCTGTCTGTCAGAGCCTATTTACACACAAATGAAGTGGCGAGTAGCATGCGCCCGGTGGAGCTGCTAGCCTCCATCTCAGCTGTCAAAACGGGTTAGTGCCTACAAGCAAAACACCAACATCCCTGGGATCAAACTGGTGCCGTCCACTCAAACATAATAGCTTCATCCTTGGACATGGAGCATCTCTTTCCCTCGCCGGCTCCCTTCTGAGAACCTCGCCATGTTGTTGTAAAGTAATAGACTTCTCAGGATGCCAGTTCACACAAATCGAGGATGCGGCCTTTTATTTGCCCTCTGTGGGGAAAAGTGTTTGGGCTAATAGAAAAGAAACGGACCATAACTACAGCTGAATAAATCTTCCTATCTGGCTCGTGGAAGCTCGTGCATGCATGGCTTGTCAAAGCTCTATAAAATGTTGTTTGATAGGAGTTCTGCACAGTTTAGGACTTCTCCTCTCCTTCGTTCTGCACGATGGCGGTTGCAATCAATCAATGTGTAATCAGCCGTCTTGCTGGAGCTGCCAGGTAATCCTGGCTGTGTGTGTGTATGTGTGTGTGTGTGTGTGTGTGTGACAGCTGGCAGAGCTTCTAAGTTGCCTGTCTGGGTGAGAGCATGGCACCATGTAGATTCTCTCTCCTCAGCGTGTAAAGACGTATCGGAGGATCTGATGCTTGTTGAAACTGTCAAGTCACTTCATCCAGAGCTGCTGCTGATAATCAAGACAGACGATTTTAGGTCAACAGCATAAACATGCATGCGTGTTTGCATGTATGCGGTAAACGTGTAAGATTAGAGTTAATCTTGTGCTTGTGATGGCAAAAAGTGAAGTCAGTTCGCACAAATCCTTCATTTTGTTGAAGTTTGACATGTCAACTTATGATGTCTGAAGATGTGTTCCGTTAGCATTAGCGTCTTCTGGAACAGTCCGTAACTCTCCCTCTCCTTCTCTCTTAGACCTGTCTGGAATTGGAGCGTTACCTGCAGACGGAGCCCAAGCGTCTGTCAGAGCTCTTCGACCAGGACCTGGACGGCCTCCTGACTCCAGCCTACCTTAAGGAGGACAGTGAGGAGGAGCTGTCAGACGCCCTGCTCCCAGGCCTCCCCAGCCTCCCCGACCCCCCCAGCCCGACTCCGGTCATCCTCTGCCCTACGAGGAAGAACTTCCCTTCAACTGGTGCAATGAAAAGAGACCTCAAACCCAAAGGTCAGGGGCTGGAAATCGTAGAGGGGATGGAGGGGGTCCACCAGGCCCAGCTGAGCGCCGTCACCTCCCTGACACCGCCGTCATCCCCAGAGCTCGGCCGCCACCTCGTCAAGCCCAACCAGACGCTGACGGCCTCGGCTGATGGGACACTCACCCTCAAGCTGGTGGCGAGGAAGGTGGGGCTTAGCGCCGCCCGGCTAGTGGCAACACATGCGCTCCCGGTCCGGGTGAAGGATGAAGAGGAGGGGGCTGCTTGCATGATCGGGATGGGCGAGCTGCCAGAAAACAAGAAGAGGATCCACCGCTGTCAGTTCAACGGCTGCAGGAAGGTGTACACCAAGAGCTCCCACCTTAAGGCCCATCAGAGGACACACACAGGTGAGAATTTAACGAATTCTGGAAATAGAAAGGAAATATTTCCAGATGACTTTAGAAAACCTATTTCTCTTATCTGAAGAGTCTAAGTACCTCTCTGCACCAAACCAGGACAGACCCTCCTTGTCAAGGTTCTTCTTAAGAAGGAAGAGGGGGAGGGTTTCTAAGCTATAACTCTCCCTCTCTTCCATCTCAATCCCAAACCACTCAGACCTCTGTCGGGAAGCTGTCCTCTGTCTGAGTAACTGCACGGTGATGGATGGATTGACCTGGATAGGCCGCCATTTCCCCAGTTTATTTCAAGCCCTCCCGTCCTCTATGTGTTCTGTAAGTCTAGATGAGTGGTTCTCAATCTGGAGTCAGAGCCTGTCTGGGGAAGGAAAAAGGAAAACTGTTTTTTTTGTGTGTGTGTGTTTGGGGGGCGGGGTTAAATATAAAAGCATGTTAATAAATTTGTTCAGGAGGCAGCTCATGAGGGTTATTGTCTCTAGCATCTTCCGACAATAAATGACGCTCGGTAAGTGAAAATGGAAAAGTAAAACTGAGTGTATTTGATGTCTGGAGTGTGAAAAGGAAGGTGAGGGCTGTGGCAGATTTAATTGCGGTGTGACAGTAGAAAATGCAGGTTTATGTCCGCCTTTAGGAGAAGCATCTGTGGATATAATGGGATTGACGTCTGATTAAATGTATGGTGAGCTGCAATCTCCACTCAGGAAGTGGAATTGCATTTGTTTTCCTCCCCAGGGCCTGACAGATTAGCATCTATCTCATGAATCCATGTGACTTGTTTACCAGCTCCGGTTCACTCGGAATTGAACAGTGTGAATCCAAACTTGTCAACTATGTTAAGGACTAAGGAAACAAACCTTATGTGTGATCACACCCTCGGCGGTGCAAACTACAGGTCTAGGTGTCAGCCAGATTGTGGAACAAAGGGCCTTGACATGCCATCATTGATTTCCCCAGTGTGGCTTGTCTGCAGCCCCTCTGATTAAACTCCCTGCCAACTGGGCCGCCGACGCAGGCCGTCGCCACGTTCAGTGTTTCTCACCAGAAAACACGGTAACGCCCCATCCGAGCAAATATTCAACGCATTTCCTGTCTTATGCAACCTTAAATTAGCATGAAATGACACTTCTCTGTCCTTTTGATAAATGCTGCCAATCTTTGATGTTTTATGCAGCAGCACATCGAGCGGTGACATGCAGTAAATAACTAGACGTTTCCAGCAAGAATGTTCCAAAATCATTAAACATTAGCACTAAATCATCCTTACAGACTTTGAGCGGATGAATTAAAGTCACTCTGGAGCTCCTCATCCTCCTCAGTTTCAGGTAGTTTTGCATCTTCTTCAGACATCTTGAAACCTCGCCTTGCTGTGTCACTGTGTGCAAATGAAGCCTGAGGAAGTTGGTCCAACCTTAATTCAATAAATTGTTCTTTGGGTGCAAAATGAAGGAAAGTGTCTGGATTTCTGAGTTCCTGAAAAGGTTCCTGCAGTGTGAAAGACACTCTTTCACACTGGGGGGGGNATGCATAACCTTTACATTTAAAGCACGATAAAAGCATCAACCTAAAGACATCCATTACACTTCTCAAAACAGGAAAAGCAGAAAGGTAAAGGGGGAGATGACGTGAAATAACAAAACAGCAGAGTGGTGACTCAGAGTAAAACAAGGAGTAGAAGAAGACAGAGGAGAGGAATGGGGGGGAGGTNCACAGGCTTCCCCCCCCTCCCCATTCACTGAGCCATTATCCTGACAAGTTTAAAGATGTCATTACTCAAATCCTCTTTTTCTCAGTTGTTATTTCCATAAATTACAGACGGAGAAAAAGCTGTGATTTAATCTGGAATTAGACGAGCCGAGCTGAATTGATGGAGCCCTGTAGAGCTTTTTGTGAATAGGCTTATGGGAGATAAGAAATGGTACAATTAGATTTTGGGCAGGGTGAGAGAGAACGGGTAAAACACGAGGCCTGTCGGGTTAATCTGCCTTCTCTCTCTCTCTCTCTATCAGTTTTCCCTCCTCTCTCTCTTTTCTCTCCTTTCTTTCTATACAACCTTCCCTGATACTTTGTCTCTTCTCTAGTGCTCTTATTTTATCACTCTGCTGCATCATCTCTCTCTCTCTGCTTTATTTCTTTCCTTCTGCTCCCCCATCTATCAACCTCTCTCTCTCTCTCTCTCTCTCTCTCTCTCTCTCTCCATGTCTGTCTCATCAGTGAGACTATAGTGGTAGTTGTGGGCAGGAGCCTATAAAACGTTCTCCAAGAGCCTCTCTAATGACCTCTGAGACCCGGATGCCCCGTTTCAGCTCCAGCTAATGGAGGGAATGCAATTAACTTTAGCTCTGGCACCTGAGAGGCTGGAGCATGTATGTGTGTGTGTGTTTGTGTGTACGTGTGTGTATATGAGAGAGAGAGAGAGAGAGAGAGAGAGCGAGAGCATGTCANGTGTGTGTATATGAGAGAGAGAGAGAGAGAGAGAGAGAGAGAGAGAGCGAGAGCATGTCAGCATTCGGAAGTCACAGATTCCATATAATGGGATTACTCTGACTCAGAAAACACCCAGTTATCAGATTATGGATGCGTTTCAGAAATACGCGATTGCTTATTTGATTACTCCAAAAAACATTTCAAAAGGGAAAAAGCATTTACACGTCAGTTTTTACTGCATGCTGTCAGTTAATGGGGATTTTAATCTGAGAAAACAGAACAGATAATGGTTTGGAATTATTTTTCATGATGACAAATGCACTGTCCACAATAATAATTCTTCAAATCAGAGGAAATAATCCACTTAGCTTCATAATCTGTATTTTACAGGCACAGTAATCCAGAAGTAACAGCATAATCAGATTATATTGTGGATTAGGTTACTGATTGCCGTTTTAAACTGTCAGTCACAATGTATGCAACATGCGTGTGTGTGTGTGTGTGTGTGCTTGTGTGTGAGTGTATACCTGCTCTACTTGAATGTTTGTATGAGGGCATCTTGAGGGAGAGACGAGAACAGGAAGGGGGGTTTAGTTGCTTGGCAACGG